>RJWM01011441.1:0-59700 GCA_004363535.1 Dasyprocta punctata
AGTGGTTCTGCCAACTTTTATTGGAGTCTTTGATGTCCTGGTATTCTCTCTGAATCTGATTAATGCGTTCTAATTTTTTATTAGTTTCATTCTCAATTTCCTTTGATTTTTCATCCTCCACCTTTCCTGCTATGTTTCCTTTAGAGGCACTTAGCGATTCCCCGATTATAAGTTTCATTTCAATTCTCAGTTGGGTTAATAGTGCTGCTTTAATTTCTTTCATAGCTTCGTGGAGTTGTCTCCCCACTTCTGTTGTCAACTCCTCTGAGAGTTTAATTTTTGGACTCCCGCCCATGTCAGCATTAGCATCCCCAGAATGGGTTCTGCTTGTATCAGAGTCTGGAGAGCGCCCTCTGCCTTTCCGTCTTGGCATTTTCCTGGGCTCGCCAGTGGGGCCGTGTTGGTCCACTGCCTCTCCCAAGCCTATTTCTGCTCGGCGAATGTCTACTGCGGTGAGCGAGAGGGTGGGGCCACTGTCTGGTAAACCATACAGGGCTGTCCGCCAAACCTCCTCTATCACCCCCAAGGCACCCGCGCCTTTCCGCCACTGCCTTCCATGAACCGTGCCTAATTAGGTGCAGTTCCGGTCTCAAGATGGCTGTCCCTCACTCTCCCTCGGGGGTGGGGGGCTGGGGGCCGCCGGGTTCACTCACTCGCCCGCTCGCGAGGCAATTCTAGTGCGTATCAAGAGCACCCGGATCTTACCTTCTCAGCTCGGGTCGCAGCGCTGATTGGATTCTGCTCCGGACAGAGGTGCTGTTGGTCTCCGCCTTTATTTCATTCTTTTACTCTTTCCGTGGGCTACAGTTCTCGTTTTAGATTCTTCTTGGGTCCAGAGGACCCATCTCCCTCTTTTTCCCTTCTCTCTGTTATTATATTAGTTTATATTCCAGCATTTTGATGGTGTATTCAGGGAGCCTCCCTGTCACGGGGTTATCTGGGTGGCCATCTTGGAGGACTCTCTGGGCTCAATCTTTTGAAAAGAGTCAAAAGTACCTCCTTGAAGTTGTTGGTGCCAGGTGTTTTTTTTTTTTTTTTTTTTTTTTTTTTTTTTTTTTTACAACAAGGTAAATGCTGACCAATAACATCTGGTAATCACTACAATAATCAAGACATAGAAATTTTCTTCACTTCACAAACCTTCCTCTTGCTGCTTTTTGGCAAATCCTCTGTTGCTCTACCTCCCATCTCCAGAAATCTGTCAATCTCCTTTTGTCATTTTTTCTTTAGTAGTAAGTGTGAAAGCAACCATAAAATGTGTTTTCCCTCAGTTTTTCTCTCCATTCTCACGTATACTTTGAAGGTCTCTGAGAAGTTCCCTGCTCCAGTTCTGCACAAACTTTGTCATCGTAGAGTCGCCTTCATTATTATTGTGAGGAAGATGTTTGGTGGGGTGAAAGGGACCCTCATCTTTTTGTAGCTTCTGTTCAGCCAATGTGGTGAGCAGTTTAACCTCTCCCCAGGAAAATCCTCCTCTTTGCATTTTTTAAAAACTTTAAACCAGGGTTCCCTAGGTTTAAATTTTTAAAGCAACAATTGAACTTGGGTTGCCCAGAGTTCTGGGATGCAGGCTTGTACCACCAGACCCAACTTATTTTCATTGCTCTTTAAAAATGCACTCTCTACTCTTTATTTGTACAAAAAACGAGAATATTATTCTAAATCTGCCCTCAACTACCAAAATCAGAATATTAACTTTAAAAATATCTGATCTATATATTGAATTCATGAATTACCAATTGTATCACTAGTATTGTTTCTCTATTCTAGGGTTTAATTCAGGCGAGACATCACAGTTAGTACCCCAGTCTCTACTTAACTATATCCAGGATTGTCTTAAATGACTTTATTAAAGAAAAAGTTGATCAATTACTTTGTAGAATTCTCATTTGAACTTGTCTAGTGTAACCATATTTTGTTGATGTATCTTGGTCTAGAATACCAGAGAAAAGTTTATCTCTCAGTACTTCATATAAATCCACAAAAAGCACAAGACCTGAATTTCTTTCATTACTGATGCAATTTGTATTATATGGTGTTGGATGTGTGTCATTCTTTACTATAAATTGCATTATTTTGCTTTCAAAGTTCTGGAAGCATGTGTAGAGATCTTTTGAAATTATGTAGAAGTTTTATTTATCTATATATTTATACAATATTTTTTCACTACCTGAACACCTAGGATCAAAATAATTTTTAAGACATTATTTATCTCAAAACTTAAAAAAGACTTAGCATAACTAAATTTATAGCAACAGTGAAGCATGGTGAATTACCAATAAATGATATCTACAACTCACTGTGAACCACTTCAAAATAGCCCCAGAGCATGATTACAAAGCCATACCATTCTGCAGCAATTTTATAACCTGACTGGGGCTGTGCTAGAATTTCAGCAAAACTGCCTAGACCAAATATAGAAGTACAGAAATCAATCTACATGGCACACAATCCATGAGAATAAAAATCTTAATAACTATATATACACAAAGAGTTAAGTAAAATTAATAATGAATGAGTTTTTAAAATTTTTATGTCATGGAAAAAATAAAAAAAAATTCATGACAAAATAATAAGAGAATAACAATGGATCAGAGATCTAAATGTTAAAACAATGATTTTTTTAAAAGGCAGATATATGAGTGTTTCTATTTTACAAAATCTATGAACTTTATTAAAGACATTTCGAAGAAATCTTACTCTGGGAGAAAATGATAACTAACAAAATCTTGTTTCCATTTTGGAGAGAAGGGGATATATATATATATATATATATATATATATATATGCATCCACATAGACTTTCTTCATGATATAACGTTGGATTTCCTATGCACTATTTGCAGAATGAGACAATAAATGGCCAAGCTGTCTCATGCAGAATACAAGATGTCTTGCAATATTATTTCTTAAATTTTCTCCATTATCATCTAAACACAGAAACACAAACCAGATGATTCCTTAGATTTATTTGTCTCCTGTTATTAGAAGTCAGCAGGAAAAATAGAGGATATAAAATAAATACTTGTTGAGTGAATAAATATTTTAATATTGTGTTATCAATTACAATTACTACATATTTCTTCCATTTCTGTAACAGAATAATTTATAAGGTGTTTTCTTTTTAACGCCCTCTTCTACTAGATTTCTGTGTAGATAAAACGACTTAGAGTAATATTTACAAATAAATTTAACAGTCTAAGTGATTATTATTCTTTACATACTTGCTTTTACAGTCAGCACAAAATTTGTTCATATTTATGGGTTAAATGCGATGTTTCCATATATGTAAACATTATGTAATGTTCCAATCAAAGTACACATATCTGTCTCCTCAAATATAATTTTTCCATGGTGAAAACATTCAAAATGCTGTCTTCTATTTGATACAATATATAGCATACTATCACTATCTATAGTTACCCTACCGTGTGCAGCAGGACATGAGAACTCATTTGTCTCCAGGTGTAGTGGACACCCCTGCAGTCTCTCCTGCCTATGCTCCTGAGCCTCCTGTAACCACCATTCTGTGCTAAACTTCTATGAGGTTAACTTCCTTAGGTTCCACATACAATGTAAACATGTGTCTGAAATTCTGGGTCTGGATTATTGCATGTAACATAGTGATCTATGTTGTAACGAATGGTACAATTCCATCTTTTGCATGGACATGTATTTCATATACGTTCTGCATTTTCTTTATCCTTTAATCAATTGATGGATACATATCTTGCTTCCATTTCTTAGTTTTTATGAATACTACTGCAATAAATACAGGAATACAGCTTTCTCTCAGACATGCCAACTTCAGTTTTCTTTTTTTCTTTCTCTTTTAGTACTGAGAATCAAACTCACAACCTCATACTTGCCAGGCAGACACTTAAGCCATTGAGCTAAATCCCTGGTGCAACTTCAGTTTTTTGAGATGTATAACCAGTATAGGAATTGGTAGATACTATGGTAGTTTTAATTAGATTTTGGAGGAGCCATGATACTGTTTTCTATAATGATTTTACCAGTTTATAGTCTATGAATGTGCAAGGATTCCCTTTTATCCAGGTCTCAACCAGTCCATATTATCTTTGAGTTTGTACATCAGCAATGAGTCTTAAATTGGTCCTTTCATGATTAAAAAGATTTAAATCATTGGTGAACAAATTGGAGAAAATAAGTTTAAAGAAAACAAAAGTATAAATGTAGGAAGCCTGACTGAGAATTCGGGCATGAATAGTATATAATTTGTGATTAAACTCTACAGAAATTTTAGAATGACACGTTGCTAACATTTGTTTGAATCCAGTCGCTCTTAAATCTATTCCCTCACTAAAATTCCCTGACAGAGATTTTAAAAAACAGGATGGTGCGGAACTCAACCTAAAGTTTCTAAGATTAAACTAAGATATTCTTGGTGTCTTTTCTTCCTTTTTTTTAATACTCTAGATTATTATGGAGGCAACCTGATTGACAAATTACTACATTTAGTAATGAGTTGCTATTTTACACAATGAAACTAAAGTTATTCTGAAGATATTTTTACAATAATGTCTGTTTTCTATATTGTGCTATTAAATTTTTAGAGAAATTCTAAAGGAATATTGTAGAAATAAGAAGTTGCAGTGTAGAAAATAAATTATGATGGCTCATGTGAGAGATCTTATGTTTTGAAGCACTAGGCTAAGGATACAAAAATTAAAGTGGAAAATGAAAATGTGGTGAAGGTTTGCAGAGCTTGGTTTTCCAACTCAGCACTACAGTACATTATGCAAACCTTTATTTTTCTTAAGGTAATGTATGTGTGTTTCCATGTGACAATTCCTATCATTGACATGTCGTACCATTATCTGAAAATAGACTGCTGCTTAAAGGATGTTAATATCTAATCAAAAGATTTGCCATGTAATTTTAAGATTCTTTGTAGCTTTCAACTTTAAATACAAAACTATATCTCAAAAGCATATCTCAAGTAGATATCAAAATTTCCCTTAACTGACTATCACTGGCTTCAGTACTATGATTAATACTAGTGGGTCATTTTATAGGAAAAGGAGTTTTGATCTGATGTGAATTTTCACATCTACTGTAGCATATTTTTATCCATTGCATTTCAATATTTAATGCAGATATGTTTATTTAATCATTTGTTTTGGCATGCTGTCAGGTATTAAAACTGAACTGACAGTAATAATCAAACTGGAGAGAGGTGACTATTAAAAATTAATATTATTTTATCTGTTTGCAATCATGAGGGAATGTATGTTTCTTTTAGATTAATAATATAGTGGCAGGAATTTTGCAGTGAACTGGATAAAAATCTTACAAAGTTAAACATCTATAAAGATCTGGATCATTTGAAAGAAAAAATAGAAAAAGTAGGAAAAGCTTGTATCAATTGACTGTATAATGCATCACACATATGGTGAGCTTCTTCTGTTACGTTTATGATAGAAAAAGTAAGAGTTCTGCTTGAAATTTAGACACTTGGGCAAATAAATATCTTCTTTTCCTACCACTAACGCAGTCTTATAAATATATTTTTTCGACAAAAAGATAGGAAGCAAGTAGTATAATTTGAATTAAATCATCCTATTGACTTTTCTACAGTATATTTCTGGAGAGTCTATCTATTTAACACAGAAGGGCAATTTTCTCATCTATTTTCTTAGTGCTGGAGATAATAAGACATATTTGGAAAGTTATGGTTTCAGCCTTATATTTTTTCTAGTATCACTGTATAATCACTTAAATAAAACTAAAACTCTTGTATAAGTGTTTAAAATATTTTTACTTCTATATTTTTAAAATAGATGAAGCTTTTGATTGATAAATTTTTGGCATGTATGTTTATATATAAATACATGTATTTTCCATTGCAATATATAATATATATATTTGTCTTTACAATGTATAAATATTTAATCTGAAAATCTTATTATAACATTACATTTTGCTTTTTATGTGATTTGTATTTCTCTCTCTCTCTAGATATTTTATAAGTAGTTAAATGAAAATTCTTTGTATGCTTGTGACCAAGTCATTAAAAATTCATTTACTATTAAAAGATCAAAAGCCCTGAGTGAAATTATGATGCAATTATGTCCATTATTATGTTGCATTTTCCAACTGCTAATTCCTGTTTTTTTGTTCCCTAAAAATTATATAACTTGAACTGCAAAACATCTTATTAAAATATTGATTTGGGGAAAATATGTTATTGGGCAAAAGCTGGAGTACTATTTCTTAGAGAGAATAACCACTTTTTTAACTGTGGAGAAGGAAGTCTGGCTTCAAATGGTAGATTCAGAAAACACCTCACTGTCTGTCCCACAATGAATGCTCTGAGATCATAAAGAATTTTCAGAAAATTAAAACAAAAATGGAGTTATGTAGCTAGGTCGATAGGTATAGACAGAAAAACATTGAGAGAGCAAGAGAAAAAAAAGGCACTTTAAAATATGTGTAGCTCCTAATGGAGCAAAAGCTGTATAGAATCTACAAACAATAGAAAGCAGATGAGATATGAGGAAGAAGCAATGTGATAATCAAATGAAAATGAAAGGCTGCTAAGAGCAACACAAAATGATAGCAATAAAAGCAGGAGTTCTCTAGGGAAAGTCAACACACTGAGAGCTTTAGTATTGTGGTACCAACTCCCAGACAACTGATTCGGAGACACTTATTGAGATTTCTTAGTTATAGTAAGCAATAAGGAGAAGTGACTTATAAAAACAGAGACCTTAGTCTATTTGTGAATAACTTTTGTGAGTACAACAATTTGAGTAATAATAATACTGTGACTTGAATAGCTTCGAGAAGTAGTGGTCAGTGAGTGGAATTCGCTGAACGTTAAATTTGTCTGTTCCTCCTTTTCAATGCACTGATATTGGTCTTTGTATTCAATATGTTCTGGTTACTGCAGCCACATACTTGAGAAAACTAATTTAAGGGAGGAATGATTTATTTTGATTCATGCTTTGTCATATATAAGTCCATTGTCAGCTCACTCCATTGCTTTTGGGCATGTGGCAAGGCAGACACACCGCAGAAGAATGGTGTGGTGGAGGAAAACTGCTCACTTCATGGTGGCCAGGAAACAGAGACAAAAGGCAACGAACCAGAGAGCAAAGGGCCAGAGACAAGGTATCCCCTTTAAAGGCATGTTCCCAGGGACCCCGCTTTCTAAGAGCCCAGTCAACTAAGTCCTCATGAGCAAACCACGCAGCCTGCTTCTCTAAACACTGCTACCTTGGGAATCCATCCCTCGATACAAGAATACCAATAAATGGTTCATATTTAAACCATGGTTAGGTCTACCATGTCGACTGGAGACTTAACTTTGCTATCATTATTTAATATCTTTTTTCCTCGATGATACTGTTCATTTTTCTTTGTTTGAAATTGTCAGTACTCTAGCTTTATTTTGACGAATGGTATCACCTTGAATCTTCCATCCATTCCTTTCTTTTTAAACTGTGTATCTTTACATTTAAAAGTGAGTTTCCTGTGGGTAGATATTATTTGATGTATTATACATAACTCTCCACAGAAATGGAAATAAGAATACACACACACACACACACACACACACACACACACACAGGTGGAGCTCTCTCTAAATATTCATAAGAAATTGATTTTGAGAATCCAAAAACATAAAAATGCACGGATGTTCCAGTCCCCTATTTAAACTGACATTGCACCAGTATATAACCTGCACACATCTTTCTGGGTAGTTTAATCATCTGCATATTATTCCTAGTATCTTATACAATTATCATATATGCTAGATACATATTTGGTATACTATAATGCTTAAGCAAGAATGACAGAAAAATGTACATACAAGTCAGTACAGAAGAAGTTTTTCCAAAATTTTTGACTCATAGTTGGTAGAGTCTATGATGTGAAATGCATATATATGTGTACATATTCTGTAGACACACATACACAATACAATCACATGATGAGATTTACTTTGAGAACTAGACTACATAGTTGTGGTAGTCAAGAGGTGCCATGGTACGTTGTTTGCATGCTAGAAGACCAGGAAGCCTGTGGTATCATTTAACCCGAGTCTGAAACCCTGAATACCTGGAACACCATGTCTTAGGGCAGAAGGTGTTGAATGACCCAGCCCAAACATAAATAGCCAATCCACCCTTCTTTGGCTACTTTGTTCCATGTAATATGTGTCATAGCTATTTGATTTAAACTCTGTGATTTTAGAAGTTAGCCTCTATCATCTTCTACCAGGAGGTTACAGCCTTATAGCATGGTCCACAAATAGTTATTTCTCTTCATAAGAACCTTGTGTTTATTAATTCCTCTGCCTAAAGGAGAAGAATTCCTTGTGCCAATTTTTATGATTAGCTTTTTGTAACCTTTGCGCAATTTAAATACTATTTCAATCAAAGGTATCTTTATTCAGTTATCCATAGTATGCCTCTTCTCTAATATTTGTTACAATATCATTTTTCTTGTGTAGCAATGAAATACTGCAAAATTAATTTAACTGCATACAACATGATGCACACACATACACACTCTAGGTTTCTCACAGGCCCCATGAACCATGCTTGCTAGTGTTTATGATCTTGTGCATTTCTCCCTTTCATTAAATCTTGGGAGGACCTGTGAATCAATTTGAACTATAAAATGAAATGGAAGGAACGATGTGTCAGAAGCAGTCCTAAATCTTAAGATATGACACCTGTTTGTTTTGCACATTAGCATCACTAAATTCTTACATATACATTTATCTTCTCTGTTGAAAAGACAGTGTGGAGAGGAAGAAGCCCTAAAATTATTTAGGGAGAAAAAATCTAGATCACTAACTGGTTCCCTGCCAGATCATTAGCTGGAGGGATACACCCAAATGAGGTACTAAAATTGTAAGTGAGCAATCTAAGACATAAAATTCTATGGACTGCATTTTGCCTCCCTCAAATTCATATTTTGATGACCTACTCCTGAATATGGCAGTATGTAAAGAGAAGGTCTTTAAGAGGAAATTAGGTTTAAATAAATTCATACCAGTGGTGTCTTAACCCAATAAGACACTAATTATATAAAGAGAAGTAAAGAGATCTCTAGCCACCTTTGGAGGATCACACCAGAAGGTGACTGTGGCAGCTGACAGTGGCTATTATAACCTAGAAAGAATGCTCAACCAGACTCTGGTCGTGCTGATATTCTGATGAATTTCCAACCTCTACAGCATTGAGAAAATAAATTGCTGCTGCTTGAACTACTTCATGTACAGTATTTCCTAGGAGAGCATGAGCTGACTCATATGCCAGCTATCGGAAGCCCTGAAGCTGATTGCTGCAGCCCCAACTGGCATTACATGCTACAGAAGGAATATCCAGCTGTATTCTGTCATCCCACAGACTTGTCCATGATAATAAAGTTATAATTCTTAAAAGACAGTGAGTTGTGGAGAACTTCATTATATAGCATTGAGTAGCTGCAACATTTTTCCTGTAAAATCTTCTAGCTCATTTCTTTAAGCTGGCACAATTCTTGCAACTTAATAGTCACTGAAAAGCTATTATGTGAAAAAAGGAATGAAGGAGGAGTGTATGAAGGCATTCAAGATGATCAAAAATGTACAATGAGTATGTAAAAATCATTTGATAAAATGAAAATATCCACACTTACAATCTTCAGTTTACTTACAATGCACATTAAGATAGGAGCATTTTCACTAAAACTACTTCTCGAAGTGTGCCTCAATGATCATCTAAATACTGAAGTATTTGTTTGCCATTCAGATTCCTAAGTTTAAACTTTTGCCAGAATTTTATTTCCTTGTCAAGAGTCTCTGTGACATTTATGCATGGCAGTTTGAGACTCTTTGCCCCCTTTTCTTGTTAATGTATACATGTGTGTATCCATATCTAAACACACAGGCATACAGATTTTCTTAAGTGGAGAAACATACCAAAAAATAAAAAATAAAAAGAAGAACCATATCTAGTTGGCCAATAAAAGTACAAATGGTTTTGCTTCGGTAATACAGTTATTACAGTTGAATAATAATTTTTTGGACCAGATAAATACCTCTTAGCTGCATTTAAAAACATCTGTAAAATCATTCATTCCAAATTAATTAGTTCAATATTGAAACACTTCCATCGGAGCAATTGCTTTAGACAAATCAAAAATAAGCCATTGTTTCTATTCTAAAGCTACTGAAAGAGAAAATATTCTTCAATCGATAGCTCTTTATTTTGTACTTTAAAATCTGTTCAATCTATTCATGTTAATTGATGTAGCTGTGCATGTTTTCTAGTAATTACATTTTTAGAAAATACCAATTTTATATCTAAATGTACATTTCTGTGTATAATTATGTAAACAATTACTGTTTCTAAGCTATTCTGAACATGCTTCTGGTATAATAAATTGGTAATTTTTTTATGTCATGGGATGCCGGTACACAAATTGTTTGCAATTGAATTTATCAGTGGCTTCCAACATATTTTCCTCAAAATGATACATTTGTCTGTAGCTGCTCCAAATCTCAATCAAAGCTGAAGAACAGACTGGGTGCTAGACTAGAGCCCCTTGTTTCCTCCTGTCCTTTCTTTACTATGTCTTTTGTTTTTGCTTTGCCTGCTAAACATAATAATAACAGCACTAATGAAAATGAGGCAAGTGATTTTGAGGTGGAGAGAGGGAGGTGGGTGATTAAAAAAAGAAGCAACTGTATTAGGTACACGTACCCATTCCCCAAAATGAAGGTATTCTTTATGTACTGTAAACATGTAGTAATGAAATATAGTAAGAAAAATAGACTCCCGGGATAATTCCAAGGACCTGCACAGGACAGCTCCTCCCATACCCAAAATAGTAATGAGACTGACAGTGTCCGTACTTGGAAGATTATAAAACTGTGGACTAAATAAAACTTTTAGAAACACATTGTTCAGTGGTCACTAACAAGTGCCCAATTCTCTGAAATTTTCCCCTAGTTTCCTGTTGTAACAAAACATCTATCATTAAATTTATATAGATGACTGAATTCTCTCAAATTTATTTACTGAAATTGTACTCACTTTCCTAATTGCTTTTACTTGTCTCCTACCAACTTATAAATAGAAACGTTTTATTCTACTTCTTCAAATACAAGATTACATAATATATTATTGGCTATACTACAACTTTCCAGAATATTTATGCAATGTCTATTATTTACCTAATAAATATTCCAAAAGAATATAACAGAATAAAAATCAAGCTCTGATTTCAAATATTCCTCCATCTGTAAATGCCTCTGTTTGGGAAATACTTAATATCAAAACAGCAAAAGAGTAGCAGGTATCTCTATTTAACACCTGAAGATATTTTACCTTTGGGCATCTTCAATTAAGCTAATAGGAGTCTTATCTGAACTGCAGATGAATGGATCTTCAAAATTTCAAGTCAACAAAAATTAAATGTATAACCTCTACAGCTATTAGTATTTTTAAATCACTTAAGGTTTGCTGCATTCTTTTAAAACAAGCCAACTGGGAATGTTTAAAAATAATACATGCTTACTATACAATTGATAGCAATAATAATAACGATGATGATGAAAGGGTGGAAATCTTGTAGATCAACTCAAGCAGCTATGAAGATGCTCTCAGATGCTCTGGAATTTAGCAAAATCTTGTATAAAATTACAATGAGAAGTGGACATTTATAAAAATCATGTATGTAAAAGATTGCACATTTTCAAAAATGGTGTCAACTATTAAGTTATTTTATAAAAATAAAGCTAAAAGAATAGCAATTCAAGAAAGTAATTTCACGTCAATGTGAGAGCTTCAATTTGATGATTTATGGTATTTTATTTTAGGGTTTTTACTGGTAATATTTCTATTAATTTGAAAATGATTTAGATTATTTGGATCAGAAACTAAATATTTAATAGACTGTAAAGTGAGAGTAATTATTTTTTCCTACTATGCTCGGAAGAAAGATGAATAGAATATATTATTATTTTTTCCCTTATAGGGCTTTTGACGTGGTACACGAAGCAGATGTGAAAATTAGCATAGGGAATGTGGTTACTCTAACACACGAGAAACAGGAAGTGATCTTAGTTTGCTTACTTCTAGAAAGAATGAGAAACAGGTTTCCAAACTTGAATGCAGCATTGTGTCTACCCACTTTTCCTATACTGTCATTATTCGAGTGATGATCACAGAGGTGAAGAGCCTTGTCTATGGAACCCTGCATGGGGGCTAAAAGGAAGGTTCACTTGCATCCTAGGCCAACAGCACAGCTGATTTTCATATTTCTCCCTGGTCTGTGGGTATGAAATGATACAGAAGCAGAAAGCTTGATCACTGGCCGCTAATTCTTAGAGTGGCCTCTTCTGCGTGCAGGGCGTATCTTCTCTTTTTCTTTTTGTTGGACCTTTCTTTTTCATCTTTTAATACATGTTAAACTTCGGCCTTTATCAGCCGTCCTATACAATTTTTTTTTTTTTTTGAATGGCACCTCAAGAGACTGCAAAGCATTGCTGACAAACCCACTGTCTGATACCAATTTTGGTGAAGCCAACCAGGAGGCAAGAGCGGAGCAGGGGAGCTCCCGAAGGTTCACCAAGCTCTCTTCCATTAAACAGGCTCCAGATACAGACACTGAGTCCTCTGTCTTTATCTTCTGACAGGTTTTGCTCAGCCCAGCTGGCGAGTCCTAACACCCTAGGGTAGTTAGAGAGTTCATAACCCCCAGCAGGTAGGGCCTGAGGCCCTTTCAGCTAGATGAAGACAGAGATTTCCACTCTCTCAGCACGCGCACGGAATCATGGGGATTTCCGTCTGCCAGGGGGAAATGAGGCAGGAGATTGGGCCTGGCGAAGACGCTGGACGATGCATCGTAACCTTTCAATCACAAAGAATTGGTAAAGAGGCTGGACAGTAATGCGTGACCTGCCAGTCACGGAGCGCTGACTGAGCAAGGCTGATCAGCTCCCAGTGACACGGATCTGCCGTCAAAAGAAGACAGAAAAGATGGAAGCCACTGGCTTCACGGGCAGCGCCCTTGTTTTGCAAGGGCCAGTCCTGCCTCAGGGCCCATCTTCTCTTCAGATGCTTTTTGGGCTTGAGCACTTCTTTTTTGCTTTCTTTTCCTTTTCTTTTTACCTTTTAATAAATGTTAAACTTTCATCTTCAAAACAGAAAAAGAAACCTTGATTTCTTTAAATGGTAATGATTCCCTGAGCAAAATTATAGAAAATTTAGGGTAAGCACAATCTGAGATCATTTTAAAAATTAAAAAGGTGAGGTCTGAAAAATTACGGTGACCAAAAGCTTCCAAATGTACATACGTATGAAAAATTAGACCTGAAAAGCTTTAGACCTGTAGTCTTGATGTAAACAGCAGTCTGGAATCCTTGGGAGCATTACAAAGGAAATATAATATTGTACTTTATTTGAGAACAAATTATTGTGGCAAAATACCTAGAGGATCACAAGTTTGAATGCTTCCTGGATAATACTCTACCTCAAAATAAAAATAAAACATTTTTAAAAGGCCTGAGTTTGTAACTCAGTGTGAAAACCTTGGGCTCAATTCCTGATACAGAAACAAAAACAAATAAAAAGAAAGAAAATATACAGTAACTAGAAAATTATTCTTTGCCGTATTTAAGTGTTGTTTATCCTGAAACTAAGAATTCATTACCTGGATTTTCTCACCAAAAAACAATCAACGAACAAACCGAAACAGCCAATAAATATTCTTTTGTTTATTCTAAATTTTCTTTACATGTAATCCTTTTTACACTTCATAGACAGTTTGAGAAGTGTTTATGATAAGTTACTTCTCATTTTCAAAATGAGTATGTATATGACATTAAAATGACAAAATTAGAAGCTCTAGAGAAATAGATATCTATGTTTAAGATTATATAAAAATGTGTTTATTATCACTCTACAAAGGTAAAATTCCATCAGTGAATTACTTAATATTTTCCATCTTGAAATAATTACACAATTACCCTTTACAGCATCCAGATCAAAATTCTTATAGAAATACTCATATTTTGTCAAAATTTGAGATACAGTGGACTTGAAAACTAAAGGATTATATTGTTCTGGATTTATCTGTTTATTTTATTGAAGAACACAGAAGTTATAGTATGACCTTAGTAGCAAATAATATTCAAAACACTACATTTACCTCTAAAGTAAAGAGATGTGCTTCACTTAAATCAATAATGTATGCTTTGCTTCCATCTCAGCTAGTTTCTATTCACGATCATGTTTCTTAATTTTATTTTACTTCTAATATTTAAATGAGTAAAAAGTCACTTTTTATTCTGTCAGACTCTTGACAAAAAATATGAAGATAGTTTGTTTCATCAGTGAAAATACAGGGAGTATTTTTAAGTCACTTGAATAACAAGTTAAAATTGAACTTTTCTATAGAAAACATAAAGTTATTGTTTTTTGTTTTTTGGTTTTTTTTTTACTGGAAATTGAGTTCAAGACATCATGTTTTCCAGGCAGGCACTGTACCACTGAGCTATATCCCCTACCCAAATTGTAATAGCAAATAAATTATATTATTGATTATTTGGTAAGTAAATAATTGTTTGATCTCAGACTTTTATTTCATTTTAACAGTTCAACACAGCTATATTACATTTGATAAAATTAGGGTTCAGAGATATTAATGAGCTTTAAAAAAATATTTCCCACAATGTAACCTGACAGAACTAAAAATTTCTTCATTCAATAGTTAAAAATAAAAACTTCTCCTGAAAGTCTCCTTAGAGGTGTCAACATTTTGATGAATTGTTTTACTTTTTTTGTGGCACTGGGCATTGAACTCAGAGTCTTTGCCCTTTATTTCTTTTCAGAGAGGCTTTCGCTAAGCTGCTAAATTGCCCAGGCTTTGCCCAAACTTGGATCCTTTCGCTGAAGTCCCCAGACTGCTGGGATTACAGGTGTGTACCAACATATGCAGCAAAACCCTTGACTTAAACATCACACAGAATCCTGTACAATGTACAATTTTTACAATTTTATGTTTGAGTTAAATTAATTTTAAATTAAAAATATGAAAAAGAAAGAAGTGCCAGCTCTTTTCTGCAAAGAAAAAAAAAAGCTAAGAATATGAAAATGGAGAAAGAGACAAATATTTATTTGAAAAAATTGTCTCATGATTGTTAGGGGTGACATATCAAAAATCTGCAGGACCGGATGTCAGGATGGAGTTGATGTGGAAGGCTCGGGTCCAAGGGTCATCCAGAGACAGTCCCTTATTCTTCAGGCTACCTCAGTCTTCTTCCTAGAGACTTCAGTTCACTGGATGAGACGTATTCACAATGTTTTATTCAATGTGTACTCACATACATGTCAGTCATATATAAAATGTACATTCACAGTGATATCTAGGCTAGTATTTCACCAAAGAAATGGCGCCAGATACTGGCCAAACTAGCCCATAAAGTTAAGCATCACAAGACTGCAACCCATTTCCTCAGAGAAGAGAAGGTCTTGATTGCTGCTGCAGTGTAGTCTATCATTTAATTAGTCAGCTACTAAGGAAAACAGGTTACCATGCTACAAGTAGGAACTTTGCAGTTAGAAGCTAGTCTCCTGTTAGGACTCCAAAATGTTTAAATTCTACAGTTCTGATTTTCTGCAATTTAAAAAGTGTTAATAAAGTCTATTATCTAGGATAATGAAAAATAACAATGCATAGTATATGGGGAAGGAGCTTTTTGAAATGCCTGTGGCGATTAATAACTACAGCAGTTACGTTTCAAAAACATGGTTTTAATAACAAAACCATTATTAAACTTCAAAGCCCTGTATTCTGGAGGCTAAAAGAAATCATTTTTGTTTAATTTATTTTTATGAATCCACTTCTAATCCATTGTGGGTATTTTGACTTTTCTATACTGAGTATCAGGGTCTAAAATTTTAATAAAAGTCTGGTGGTTATTTAGAGAGACAGATTTTATATATCAATTCATGAATCTTTGCTTTCTTCAGTTTATATCTAACAGGTCATTTTTTTCTGTCTTCAAGTTATATCTAATATGCTTCTATTATGGGAAAATGTGTGTGTGTGTGTGTGTGTGTGTGTGTGTGTGTGCTGTTTGGATGGGTGTCTTCTGTTAATACTAAAAGTCTTTAAAATAAGGTAAAATATGCCACAAAATTTAAGATCTATTTGTTTGAATGTATGAATCAAAGTAAAGTTTCTTTAATCCCTTTTTGCATCTGCATCCAAAATTAACCTAACAAAGACTGGAAGCATGCGGGCTTTCAGCACACGGAGAGACGCATCATATAGCTGTGACGTTAAACGGGTGTTGCTCTCTTTCTGTCTTTGCCTGACAGGAGATGCAAAGCCTCATCGATTAGAGGACAAGATAAAATTAAAGTCTAAATGCCAATACTCTCAAATTGAAAGGAAGAGCTGTCGAGCTCTTCCAGCCCGCTTTTGATTGTATCCTACTCCTACCTTGTTACACTTAGTAGAATCTCCTGTTGGAATATTTTCACAAAGCACATTGCTTTCTGTTTTCTGGTTGGTTTTTATTACTACATGTTTATGGAACATAATTATTGCATTCATGGTGAGGAATTGGTACATGTATGTATCTTATCTTAATTCTTTTCATTTCCCTTCCTTTCCCCTATTCCCCCTTACTCCATTTTGAGATCTCTTTCTCATTTTTGCAATATTTATCTCCCTGACTCATCTCAACTCTTTACTTTGCTTTTTAGATTACTTATAATTTGGACTCCTCATATAGGAGAAACTATGCAATATTTAGGCTTATGTGTCTATCTTGCTTAACATTATTATTTCATTTTCCTATAAATGATTAAAAATCATCTTTCTTTATGGTCAAGTAGTACTCCTTTGTGTATAAATACATTTTCTTTATTCATTCATCTCTTGGTGGATATATACACCATTTCTAACACTTAATTTTTCTTTTTGCGGTACTGGGGATTGAACTCACAACCTTGCACCTGCCAGACAGGCGCTTAAGCCACTGAGCCAAACTCCCAGCCCTGGTTTTTTGAGGCAGGGTCGCATTGTGTAGCTCAGGTCGGCCTTGCGCTCGCGTTGTAGCCCAGGCCGGCCTCGAACTCACAACGCTCCGCCTACCTCAGCCTCCCAAGTGCTGGGATTAAAGGCGTGCGCCACCACGCCTGGCTTCTAACACTTAATTTTTATGAGTTTTGCTTTTGTAAACATAGGTACTCATGAGTAATTGTGATATGGTGTCTTTAAATAATTAAGGAAGATATCTACAAGAGGAATATCTGGGTTGAATGGAATTTTTGCTAATAGCTTTTGGAGGAATTGCCATACCGATATCCATAGTGGTTGTAGTACTTTACATTCTCATCCACAGTGTAGAAGTCTTAATTTCCACCGTAACCTAATCAGAATGTGTTATGATTTGATTTCTTGATAATAGCCTTTCTTTCTGGAGTAAAATGTGATCTCAGTGTTGTTTTCAATTGGTTTTCTCTAATGGCAAGCAATATCAATTTTTTTCATGTATTTATTGGCCATTTGTACTCCTTTTGGGAAGTATCTACTTATGTCATTTGCCAATTTTTTATTGATTTTTTTATTTTGGGAGGACCTAATTTTTTGAGTTCTTTCAAGATTTTAGATGCTAGTCTTCTGTCAGAGAAATAGCTAGCTGGCAAAAATTTTCCCTACTTTCGTAATTTGTTTTTTCATCCTATTGGTTGTTTCTTTTGCTGTGTAGAAGCTTTTTGATTTGAGAGAAACCCATTTGATTCTTCAAGTTATTTCTTGTGCAATTTTGGCTCTGTTATTTTTAAAATGTCTTTACTTATGTCTTTGTCTACAAGAAGTTTACCTACTTTATCTTGTAGCAGATTAAGTGTTTCTGTTTTAAAGTTCAGTTTTTTTAAGCCATTTTGAATTTACTTTAGTGCATAGCTAGAGATAACAGATCTAGATTCATCTTTGTGCATGCATTTAACCAGTTTTCTCAGCACTCTTTGTTGAAGAGCCTATCTCCCCTCCAGCATGTTTTAGCCACATTGTCAAAGAGCAGATGGCTGAATATGCCTGAGGTTGTTTCTGCATCCTCTGTTCTATTGAGCCACATGTCTATTTTTGTGCAGTAGCATGCTGTTTTTATCACTATAGGTTTGTGGTATAATTTGAAACTTGGGAATGTGATGCTTGCTTCTTTGTCTCTGGCCCAGCATTGCTTTCACTATTATGAGTCTCTTCTGATTCCTTATAAATTTTAGGATAGTTTTTTATTGTTATGTGAGGAATGCTACTGATATTTTGTTTGGGACTGCATTAAATGTATCTATCAATTTTGGTAGCATGGCTATTGTCTTAGTTACTTTTTACTTGTTGCTGAGACAAAATACCTGATGCCCAAAATTAGGCAAGGAAAGGTTTATTTCTTATAGTTTCTCGGGAGTTTCAGTCCACACTTAGTTGGCTCAAAGGCAGCATGGTGTGGCAAGGCTGCTGTTCATGGCAACTGCCAAAACAGCAAGGTGCACTCATGAGAGAGGGCAGAAGAGCAGAAGCAGACAAGAGGAAGACTCGCCTCCTTTACACTGCATGTCAGCTCCACCCCTGGGTGGGTGCAGCACTCATATCACCAATCCTGGTGCTAGACAGCAAACTGATCACAAACAAGCACCAGACTCAGCCCCATAAAAAATATATGAGGACTTGGGGGTACATAGTATCACCCAGTACAGTCATGTTGATAATATTTTTTTTTGCCTATCCAGAACCCAAAAGCATCTTTCTACTTTCTGATGTCCTCTTGGGTCTCCTTTTTCAGATTACTATAGTTCTTGTTACAAGACCCTTTATTTCTTGGTTAGGTTAATGTCTAAGTATTTAATCATTACTTAAATGTATTATGATTGGTATTATTTTCCTAACTTTTTAGTTGATTTCTGTTGTACAGAAATGCTATTAATATTTGTGTGCTTATTTTGTATTCTGCTGCAATGCTGAACTTGGTTCTTTGTCTTTGAAGTCTTTGGTGGGTTTCAAGAATATTAAATGAATCAATACTTATCAAGCACTTAATTCATGGCACCTAAGTACTTTAAACGACTAAGTTTATGGTTGATTTTAAAGATGACAGTCATCAATACCTTCAGTTTATGTGTATCTATGCTGTTCCAATCACCTCACTTTTGAAACTCCATTAAAAATGGGAATAACTCAATGATATTGAATACAACATAAATATGCAGTTTCATTATGAAATAAAATAACCTATATATTCTATGGCCACCAACTTTATACCACTAATTTGTGTTGACTTAGAGCAGTAAAAATTAGAAAAAGAAGCTGTAGCTATATTAATGGTGTTAAAGATAGGAAGTATTGGGCTCTGTAATTAGAGTTTGAAGTAAACCTCCCACTGACTAGATTTGTGCAGAATCTAGGCTTTCCCTTAGGAGATGCCTAAGCATTTCTTCCATGATGTGTCTAAATCCTTGATCCATCAATTAAGCATAATGTCCGTAAGAAGCTAAACATAAAATCCATGAGGGTACTTTATCATCATGCATATAAAATCTATGCAATTGAATATTTCATATCATAGTACTGTTTGGTGTGTAGAATAACTAAAACTCATACAGAGCAAATTCAACTCTATGAATTCTCACAGAAAACAATTTACCCATAAGACTGCTACACAAGTGTAGACACTCTGGAATCAAAGGGACTTTCAGAAAGTACAATGAAAGCATGTGATAAATGCTGAACAAACATATGACAAAATATTTATAGCAGTTTAATTGTGGGTGATTACATTTCTCCCTATGTCTCCACAGTTTACTTGCAAATGACAAACATTTATTATTTTTAAAAGGAATAAATTAAAAGTTGAATTAAAAATGCACAAAATTGCTAAAAATAAAGCAACACTACTATAGATACAAAAACAAAACAAAAATGTGCTCTATATTGATTGATTTTTATACTAACATTCCTTTAGCATTCTTACATTATTTTATATAGATATTGATACATTTTTATTTATGCACATGTACACATTTTATATTTGTTATATTTATATTTCTTGATTTATTATTCTTCAAGTTATTAGATAAATGTTCAAGAGTAACTGATGTTGAATATTAATGAACTTGAAGGACAATTTTGAGTAAATGCAAGATGAAAAGCATTGTAATTATTTTATTTTTGATCTTCAGTGAGAAATTTAGTGTGAGTATAAAGGTATGTGATAAATTCCAGAGAAAATATATTCTATTCTTAGAGTAATAAAATTATACTGCACTCTTTTTTGTCACCAATTACATATTACAAATTTTAAACATTCTTTTTCTATAAAAAATGTTAATAAGTTTATTCATTCATTACCAAAGTAACAAAGTAAATCAATAATTATAAACTTAGTAAGATCTCTCACACAGTTGAGAATATAGTTTTTGCACTAATCTGAACTTGTCAATTCAGCTATTCATTGAAATAGTATATATAGAACTACATAAATTATGGACAGCTTATATTGTTTTATTCGGGTTACAACTACTATACCTCTAGGATTTAATAAATAGTTTTGAAGAAAAAATAGCTTCATAACTTTAATCCTTTCTCCTTAGCTCTTCGGATTTCGTTGTGATATATGAGTTCAGGACTGTGTTGTAAATTGGCATTGCCACAGAGCGAAACGCTAACCTTGACCTACTTATAATGAAATGTTGTTGTCACTCCGGCTCAAGAAGTTATTAAAGTTTGACAGCTTTGCCTCCTGTCAGCTTTTCCCAAATCCCTATGGAACAAAATGTCTACCAGAATTATGACTTTGTTTCACTAGTTTTCCTTTGGAATGACATTTTAATTAATTAAAAGTAACCTGTTGCATTTCAGTTGTGGCCATCTACAAGCTAAAGGTCAGTCCTGAAGGAATTTCTTATTGACAAGACAGCTTCGCTTTTTATGGATACATCTTCATAGCAAATGTGACTGGGAAAATATAAAAAAAAAAAGACTAAAAAATCGAGCAGTTCATTCTAAACCCTAAACTTTGGCTTAATACTTTTTTATTAACTTGTAGTTTCCTGGCCAATAATCTTTTATATCTGAAAGGAAAAGCAAATGTAGATAAAAGTTCTAAGGAAATGTAATTACGTTTATAACACAAAGTCTAAAATTACATGCATTCATAATGATAATCAAAATACAATGCTGCAAAATACAATGCATGATACTGAGTCTAATTTTAAAAAGATATTTAAATTTATAAATAAGGTCTGTATGTCAAAGAAGGAAGTATGAAATGAATTTTAAAAAGAGCAATTTGGGTAAATTTACCATTATTAAGGATCAAAGAAACATGAAGGAGGTCACAATGAATGTCTGGGAATCATAAGCTAAGCAGCAATTTTCATCCATTAGCTAGTCTCATATTTTTAAACATAAAAGAACTAGAGAGAAAAACAAAGGGTAGTTGGAATTAATTCCCCTGTAGAACTTTAAAATGCTTTTTCTATTCATATTTCAAATTTAACATAATACATTCTGCAATTGGTCTGTGAATATAACTATATACTATTAATAATAAAAAAGAAAGACTATCAAAATTTAAAAATGTTTTATTTCTAACAAACGCTATGTAAAAAGATAACATACTAATGATTTCTCAATAAAAGCAATCCACCTTGCAAATCATCATATTAATTAAGCAATGCCTTTAATAAGCAGGCTATATTAAATAATATTATACCTGACAAGATGATAGTAACACTAAAAATTATTTTAGATGCAGAATTAATAAAAGCAAGAATTTTTAAGGACAATAGAAATGTCCAATCTTTTGAAAATCTGATTCCCTTTCCTCACCAAATTTTAAAAGGTTAGGAGATATTTATTCATAGACAGTTAAGTTCTTTGAATAATGTCTATTTTGTTTTTTGTTTTGTTTGCTTGTTCACTTGTTTGCCTGTTTGTTTGAGACAGGATTTCTCTATGTAGTTCAGGCTGGCCTTGAATTCACTAAGTAGTCCAGGTTGGCCTCAAGCTTGAGGTGATCCTTGTGCCTCAGCCTCCGAAGTGCTAGGATTACAGGCATGTACCACCAAGCCCAGTTTGAGCTGTGTTTTGTTAGCAGCCAAGCAATTTTGGTTGTTCCCAGAATCCAAGTTATTTCTTGATACTCATTAAATTTTTGTCTTAACCAAATATACGTCAGATAGAATTTCTGCTAACTAAATACTCTTCCAATGCCCTTTGTGAATGACTTCTGTGTTGGAGGTCTTGTGCTGACACAGGAAGATAGGAAAGACCCGGTCAAGGCATGGATGAATAAGAACTGGTAGCATAAGTGATTTATAAAAGCAGACCCAGTTACTCAGCATATCTTTATGCAATGGTGAAGAGTTGAAAGAAAAACAGTTAAGAGGATACTATAGGAATTCAGGAGAAAAGTCATAGGTACATTACATTCCCTCATACACCAAAAAGGAAACTTACTAAGAAAAGGAAAGATGCACAGATTTTTTGGGGGAAAAAAGAGAACACCCTAAGTGTGCCCTATATAAGTTATTTTCAACCATTGTATATTTTAAGAATTATATATCTTTTATTAAATGTTGGCATACATAACTGCACTAAACAAATACTAGTTGCCATCATAAAATAAAAACCAGTATTACTTAATTTGTACATAAAAGTTGGAATTGGTTTGAAAAAAATCTGTGATACTTTATTTGAATTTCAAAGATTAGTTTTTTACAAAGAAAACAGAAAACTATAGGTGGAGAGAGCTGTATATTTTTGGCCCAGGTAAGAGCATGCTTAAAACGTGGAATAGTTTTTCATATGTTTGAAGTGGCATTGTCATGCAATAATTGTCATTTAGATTACAAGAAGTAAATAATGGTCTTGGACTCCAGAAGAATGAGTATGTACTGCCCTGTGAAAGATCTCTCATCCCACAGTTAGATATTTGTGCTTTGGATGGACTATTTATGTTTTAGCCTATGGAGAGCCTCCAGTGGTGTGAGTGGCCCAGAGGAATTAAATTAACAAGCTTTGCTTAAGAAATAAAACACTTTGGACAGTGTGAAAATTGAATATATGTATAAACAGATACGTATCAAGAGACTAGTCAGTAAGTTAAAAATAGGAAGTGATAGGAAAGAGCAAACAGAGTGAGAGGGTTGAAGTATGATTAAATAGAAAAATACTTATAGGGTATCAAATTACATAGAGGTTGAGGACTCGTGTGTTGATACTCTCACTATGCTATTCACTTAAAATATTATTGTAGGGTATTAGTCAGCTTTCCTGTTACTTGACAAACTATCCAGCACCTAAGAGAGAAGAGAGGTTTAATGTTTAGAAGGTTTGGCTCACGGTTGGATGGCTGCAAGGCATAAGCATCATGCTGGCGTGATGGTGCAAAGCTGCTTAGTTCAAGGATAAGTAGAACGGAGGAATCCAGGAGGCAGAAATCTTCCCCAGGGGAACAGGCTGGGGACCAGATACAGTAGTGGAAGTCATGCATACATGAGCTCCTAGACACACCCTGAAATGTGCTTTTCTACACCTGTGGAAGCTCTGAAGACATAAAGGCAAAAAATCCAGTTTAATTGTCACAAACCTTTTTTCAGGAAAATAACATTGTAAAATGTAGTTAAAGTTTGGCAATAGCAGATGATATTAGCACAATCTTAGCTAACTCTGGAATAACATATTGCTTCTTAGGAAATGTCTTGGTTACTCTTCCCTTGTTGCTGGAGCAAAATACCCAACACTCAAAATGAAGGAAGGGAAGGTTTATTTAGCTCACTGTTTGTGGAGGTTTCAGTCCATAATAAGCTAGCTCCAAGGCAGGTTGGCATGGCACAGGGGCAATAGTTCAAAGTTAGCATGTACTATATAGTGAGACCTTGTGTCAAAAAAAAAAAAAAAAAGAGATTCTCTACCTTATGTAACACCTCTCTAGATTAAGCATCATGTTAAACTGGTAGAACAGTAAGTTGAACAAAATGCTTATAATGTATATTAAAGTGAATCATTAAAAATCAATCAAAAACTTGAAAAGACAATCTATAGAATATATAAACAGATACGTCTTTGAAGTGCAGATATCTGTCTCATACAATTTTTAAAGCTATCATTGTGACACATACAAATTTTAAGGTGAAACAAATATTTATTAATTGCTTTCTGAGACAGGGTCCAGCTATGTAGCTCGAGCTGGCCTTCAACCCACTGTAAAGGTCAGGATGCCCCCGAACCCTCAGTCATGTTACTCCCTCCCAAGTGGTGAGCGTGCAGGTGTGTATTACTCTATAAAATAAAGACAAATTTCACTGGGAAACCTGTTATGCTACAAGTGCATTCATATCTGTGAGTACTATATAATTGTTATTTAGTAATATTTTGTGTAAATGCTATTATATAATGTTATAATGCTGCATTAAATAATCTGAGTTGCAATATCTGAATGGTTAAAGTTGCTTATAAAAGCTCCAAAAGTCTGTATAAATTAAAAACTGCACTTGCAGTCAGTTCATCTGTATTTGCTACCCATTAAACTTAGTATAAATTGAATCTACATACTACATACATTTAGTTAAATGATTTGATTATTACATAAATCATTTTTTAAAAAACTAGTATTCTATAATTTTATTATCTTAAGCAAAGATTATTTTAATGACCTCTTCTGGCTTTTGTCAAATCATTTCTTTTTTTATTTGTTGTATTGTTACCCAATTACTATAAACATTAAGATTGTATGTATTAGACGGTAAGACATTATATTTTGAAGATATAAATGATTACATAATACTTAAATAAAGTTAAACATATATACATACTCAAGTATTTGTCATTTCTACATCACTTAAGCATTAAAATGCTACCTCCTAACTTTTCAAAATGTACAATTCAGTATCAGTATCTATACACATCTTACTTTGTAATAACTCGCTGGAACATCTCACTCCTATCCAATTACATCTTTGTGCTTTTTTTTTTTTTTTTTTTTTTTTTTTTTTTTTTTTTTTTTGTGGCACCGGGGATCAAACTCACAACCTCGCGCCTGCCAGACAGGCACTTAAGCCACTGAACCAAACTCCCAGCCCTAGTTTTTTGAGGCAGGGTCTCACTATGTAGCTCATGCCGGCCTTGCACTTGCGTTGTAGCCCAAGCCGGCCTCGAACTCACAACACTCCTCCTACCTCAGCCTCCTGAGTGCTGGGATTAATATAGCTTAGTTACAGGAAGATGACAGTAGAAAAATCAAAATTACTAGCCACCTCAAAAACTCTTTTCCCTATGGACTTTGTATATTCACACGTTTTTATGAGTCACTGTTATGGTTTATGCATTGTGTCAACTTGAGAAGTCTAGAAGCTTAATTAAGTAACTCAGCAGCTCTACATCCTGGGGTGTAAAGCACAAGCAGTTACCTGGTCATTGTGTCAAATTGAGAAGGTCAGAAGTCTAGCTGAGAGACTCAGCAGGGAACCAGGGCTCTTACTTTGTAAACATCCTCATCCTGTGGAAAGGAAGGCAAGGAGATTTGTGAATGCTACACCCACCCTGGGGGAGGGTTGTCCTGTGTAATATATAAGGGAGGAGAAGAGGCTTGTTCTTGCCCCTTTTACTCTGGCTGCTTTTGCTCAGTTGCTGCCTTGAAGTGTCTCCCCAGTGACATGCCATGCTGCCTTGGAGCCATCTGATTATGGACTGAAACCTCTAGAAACTGTAAGAAATAAACGTTTCCTTCCCTAATTTTGGGTGTCAGGTGTTTTGTCTCAGTAACAAGGGAGAAGTAACCAAGACAGTCACAGATCAAATATACAGATAGTTATTCAAATTAAGTCATCTAAATACTCAAAATTAATACTTTCTTATTCAGTCTACTTTTCCATCTAGATATCCTAACTAGACAAAAGAATAAAAAATTTGTCACTTTGTAACTCACTTTACTAGTGAGTTATAGAAAATGAAAGATTAATAGTAAACGCAATCTTTATAACTTATTGTCAGTCTAAATTTTCTTCAGTATATTCTATATTATCAGGTATTTGATTTTTATCAGTTGAGTTTCTGGTTAATTGGGAGGTAGTGGGGAACCTACCAGATATGCCTCCACTTCACGGGAAAAGTTTTCCTGTTGAGCTGAGAAAAGACTACTGACCTATATTCTAATCTCTAGCAGTGTGTTTAGTTACTCATTTAGTTGTGCTTATGTTTTTATGTTTCCCATCATTCTATACTACAATAAAGTACTGAGATTTCCAACTTCTGTAGGATTGGATCTAATGCTGGTGTATTTCCAGTATGTCAAGGCAATTGGGGTATGTGTAACAGTTAAAATGAAATATGGAATGCACAAATGTTTTTGATAGACTAGCTCACAAGTTGAATATGAGCAAAGAATATCTGTAAATCCTGTTTTACATTCTTTCAGATGAAGACAAGCTTGGATAAATTTAATTCCTAATAAATTCAGTATTTCTAGATCAACTAAACTTGCATCTTTAGTACCTTAGGTTGATAAAATGGTTCATTCATCCAAAATTAAATATATTCTCTTCTGGTGAAAATATGACTGAAAATATAAATGATCAAGGAGTAGATAATTAAATCAGCAAGGATGTCTTACCAAATGAGCCATAAAAATTGTTGTACGGCACTCATTCAATTGGAAAAACCATTGAAAATGAGTCCTTTTTCATGCTGTTAAAGGCTCTCTGTGCATTAAGGATGCCTAGACATGTTCTCAGCCTCTGCAACTGTGCTCTCTTTTTCCTCTTAAGAGGAACATAATGCTACTTTCAGTTTTTCCTTCAGGTTCTAGAGGTAGCTTGCCTTGGTTAAAAGTACATCACCACTACTTCCTGAAAGAGTTATCTATGGAAAGTTTCCCAACCTCCCTAAAGATTTAATTTCTTTATCTTTAAAAATATAAACATATTTACTATCTGAATTCTTTTCATAATAGCATCAATGGTGAACACTTACCATTACCATAGAGTTTAGACACTAGTGTTTAGTAAGAGTTGTCATTTTGGCATATTGCAATGCTACTCATTTTTTACGTTTATTATATTTTGCAGTTCTGTTGAGTTTATTTATTCATTCTAGGACATTTTTAATGCTATTCCTCAATATCTAACTATCCAAAACAAAAACCAAGAAAATAGTACTATTTACAATAGCTACATTAAAAAGACTATATCTAACCAAAGAGATGAAAGATTTCTACATTAAAGAATATTCAGTTCTAATCCCATCCCTCAGGAGGCTGAGGCAGGAGCATCACCATGAATTTGAAACCAGCCTGGGCTACAAAGTGATTTCAAGGCCAACCTGAACTACATAGTGAAACCCCACCTCAAAAAGATGAGATAAATAAATCTAAAATATTAATGAAAACAATTGAAGAAGATGAATACAAACTGAAAAGACATTCTGCATTCATTTATCAGAAAAATTGGTACTATTAAATTTTTATTTAACCTAAAATGACCTAAAAATCCAATACTTACCAAATTTTGAAGACATCCTTCCAAGAACAATGGAAAGTGATCCCAAAATTTGTATGGACATAAAACAAACAGACAATGTAGGCAAAGCAAATGTCCAGAGCAATCTGGAGGAAACAGAACAAAGGATGAGATACGATCAGACCTGACTTCAAACTACAGTAGAAGACTATAGTAATTGAGAAAGCATGTCTGTGTCATAAAAATAGATAAATAAACTAGTGAGAAAATAGAGACTACATAGAAAAATAGAGATCTTAGTCATAAATTTATATACATCAATGGTCAACTTGTTTTCAACACCACCTATTCAATTAATGGTGCCAGAAAATTGCCTATTCACATGCAAAAGAAAGAAAATCTACCCCTAGCTGCCATTACTTATGAAAATCAATACATACTGTAATAAAACTTAAATATATTTAAGACTGGAAATCTGAAATTTCTAGGATAAACATATAAGGAAATACTTCTGGATACTGGCAAAGGAAATGACTTTTCCTATAAGATCTCCAAAAACAAAGAAAAAAAGTAAAAAGAGATAAATGGGATTTCATCAAGCAAAAAGTTTCAGCACATTAAAGAAAATAATCAACAGGATGCAGAAACAACCTACAGAATGTGAGAAAATAGTTTTAAACTGTTTGTTATGAAGAGTTAATGACAGAATGTATAAGGAATTCAAACAATCCAATAGTGAAAAAAAATGATAATAATAACCCAATTTAAAATGGACAATGGACCTAAGTAGGATTTTTACAATGAAAATATACAAGTTATATACACAAAACAGTTCTTAACATTGGTAACCATAAGGGAAATTCAAATCAAAACTACAATTAAATGTCACTCCTATAAGAGTGACTATGAAAATGACAAATTATAAGACTATAAGTGTGATGAGGATACTGCATATGAGGAACACGTGCATGGTGCCAGTGGGATGTAAGTTAGTAGAAACTTAATGGGAAGATAGATAGATAGATACAGATATTCAAAGAAATGATTTTTTTTAATGTTCTCAAAAGAAGAAATGATGGTTAGATAACCACATAGATGCATTTAACTTGATTTGAATGTTACAGGATGCATGTACCACCCAAACATCATATGATAACCCATTAATACGTAATTTTTATGAATTTATGTATCATTTGAAAATGAATTTAATTTTTAGCCTGACAAAAATATCTGTTTTAAGGGGAATGATAATGAAAGGTATGAGAATGGGCTAAAACGTTTTATAAATAGGAGTTGTGACTTTTGTTTTTCAGTTAATTTGTTAGGTTTGCCCTACTTTAGAGCAAAGCTGACCATAATATTATGATAAATTCATGTTGGGGAGAAGTCTGGGAGATAGATATTCCTATCTACCTACATGTGTGAATGACTTTTCATAAATAATAAATTCACTGAATATCAAATATTCATGTTATCAAATTCTATATCAGGTTTTAGAATGGTGAGTCGCCATGTAAAATGTAAGATAAAATAAAATCCAGAAGAAACCACATCGAGGTTCGAAATGCCTTCAACTGCTTTGATGGTCACTACATTCTGTACAAGTAGATAGGGAGATAGATGATAAATAGGTGATAGATACATGGTACACAGATGACAGACAGAAACATAGAATTAAAAATGTGTATGTGTGTTTATGAACACACACATCAAGCCACAAGTTAATATTTCGATACCTATGTATAGATTTCATTTTTACAATTTTGGATTTCTTTTTTACTGTATATCTTGTATCTCAAACCAAAAAGGCAAAATACATGAATAAAAAATCAACTAATCAAACTCTCCTCAAATTTAGTCCTTAGTTCCCGCAACAGAAAATGATTAAAACTGTCCTGACCTCGAAGAGGTTTCATTATTGTCATAGTCACTGTTTTTATTATGTTTATGGATGGAGATAAAATAAAAACAAAATTTTTACAATTAATATAGGACTAAAATCTTTATGGTAACGCTATATAGGGTTCACTGAATACTTGTGCTTTCAGTTAGATGTATGAATTGTAACTTTGGAGAAAGTAGGTGTTAGAAAAATGAAAGGTAAGGGTGTGGAAGTATGAAATAATGTAGGCAGAGAATGTAGTGAGTGTGGTTGTTTATACCAAGATAATAAAACAATTTAAAGAATGGTAGAACATTCATTCTGCCTGTTCAACAATCTACGTGGAAATCACCTAACTTAGTCAATCAACTCAACAGGTGTATTTTCTACTTTTCTGTTACTTTAGGAAAGTATTGTTGTATGAATATAGTAAGAGTTTTCTTGATTCTGCAATTTTTTTCCTCAAATGGTTCTCTGCTCTCTAGTACCTCCTTATTACATCTTTAACCTCATTAGTCTCCAGCTAGCGCTGTGTATAAATCTCTTTAAACTTGCATTAAACTCTCTTCAGAAAGTCTGTCTTGCTATCAGTTAGCTGGTCTCAAAGTCAGTTCCATATTTTCAGTTTTTAAGGCGCATAGGCGAGTGTGTGTATTGTGTGTGTGTATGCATGTTGTGTATACATGTACATATGTGTGCATTTGCTTATTGTTTTTCTTAGACATAGCCCACATTTGATATCAAACTGTGTTCTGTGTTGTTTATCTATTGGTTTGTTATATTTTACCCAAAATGCTAATTGGCTTTGATGGATGGCTCTGGGCTCTGATCTCTCAGGACATTATAGCCAAAATAATGGCTTAAGAATAGCTATGAATTAGAAACTGTTTCAGAGTGACTTACAAGGCCAATCGGTTGATACTTGGACCTCTTTATTGTGACATCAAGCAGAAATACCTAAACAACACCAAGGATTGGAGGCAAATTATTTATATCCACGGGCACTGATCTGAATCATTCCCAGAATATCAGGCCCGTCTGCCTGGTGGTCTAGGGCTTATATTGGATAAACAAGTGGGAAGATCAGAGGCAGAATGACTTGTCAGTTGGGGATTAGTTTATACAATGTGCATCATACTGACCAGCTGTTTCTAAGAGACCAGAAGCAACTGGAACTGGAACAGGAACTACTACCTGGGCAACTAAGAAACTAAGAAACAGAAGTATCCTGGCTGGGGGCAGGGGCGCCATTTTCTGTTACACTATAAGAATGCTTCACAGGAACTACTACCTGGGCAACTAAGAAACTAAGAAACAGAAGTATCCTGGCTGGGGCCAGGGGCGCCATTTTCTGTTACACTATAAGAGTGCTTCAAAATGCTTATGCCACAAAAAAAATGTTTTTTTTCTTCTGTAGATTGAACAATTCAAGAGATCAAGGCAGGAAATCTAGTGTTTCAGATGTCATACTTCATCAACTTTAGTCGTATTAAATGTTCTAGTCTTCTGACATATGTATACATGCATTTCTTTCAAAATCCTCAGGATTAAAGAAAATGGATATCTAACATAGATTTAAATCCTGTCCATTTTATTTTGCCAGAATATAAGAACACAAGTTTGAATAAAATGTGCCTTTTTCAGAAAGCAATCTATATAACTCATTTTTTAAATAAAATTGAATTTATGGGCACCTTTTAAAGTTTGACTGATAATACATTATGAAAAGTGGAGTGTATCTAAGAAAGTATCCTAATTTTTATCAAAATGAAATCTATCATGGCATATTAATGGATAAAACAATGTTAGAAGTTAGCACAATTCCTTTACATTTATTATCTTTGGGTATTCTCTGAATAAGGCAATATATAGAAATAACTAAGAAACTATTTTAATAGAGTTAAAGGTTTCAGTTTTAAAAAATCATTTCTTGCCTTCCTTCTGGAATTCAATTCAGAATGTTCTTCTTTTAAATTAGAGTCTGCCCTGCATTATGCAGGGACTCAATATATCCTTTAAAGACACTTCCAACTCAAAAGTTCTTCGATTTTTAGAAAAATATATTTGTATGTAGTGTCATTAGTGTAATAGCTGCCTGTTTTTCTCTATTCAACCTGTTTTTTTAAAAGTATAATAATTTAACCCTAAAGATACCTGGATCAAATCCCTGTGCTTGAATGTAAGCAAGTTAAAGGGGAGGTTTTTATCTTTTTCTGATGGAATCAACATATTTTGCCATTATTCTTAATCCAATCTCATGTTGTTAACTCTCAGAAGGTGGCTTTAGGACACCTGCAATACAGTGTCTGAATTTCCAATTCTATATAAATATTCCCCAGATTCCACATTTGTTTTCTATTAACTTTCCAATTCCTATTGCGTGTTAAAAACATTCATCAACTGGAATGAGATCATGACTCCATTAGGACATTCATTTTTGTCTTCATTTAGAAATTTATCAATACAAAATGGTTCACATAACCTCTATCAAACTTACCTCTTTCTTCAGTTTACTTCCTACTTTTCTCTTCTGGCCATGTTGAGATTAGTATGATTAACTTGTTTTTGGCTTTGGCTTTGATATTGGTGTCCTACCAATGCATTTCATGCAATCTCAGTTCCTAGCAGTCACTCTGCTGTATAGTGTGTATCACGACTGTGTCTTTCCCTTTTGAGGATGACTCCTAGATGGGTGAAAAGACCAAAACAGCTCCCATCCTTTTTTTTTTTTTTTTTGGTTCCTGGGATTGAACTCACAATCTCATGCTTGCCAGGCAGACTCTTGTGCCACTGACCTAAATCCCCAGTCCCTAGCTCCCATCTTTTAATACCTGGTACACTTATGGAGCATTTTCCTTCACTGTGGAGAGTGCTTCATTCGTGGATCTTTTTCAGGGGATGAGGAACAATTTTTCCGATTGGTAAAGACTGGAGAACTCCATCTGTACTAGATTGCACTCCCCTCCTTCGCTTTCTTTGCAGGAATGGGTATATCCAAATCCTTCCAGCAAAGCTACTCCATAGACTACTTTAGTGTTCTTCATTTGACTGGACTGGGTAAATAAGTTTTTCCAACAATAATATCTTGGGTTATTAAGCTCTCTTTGTTAGAATAGCTACTTTGTTGATAACAATATACAGTGTATTAACTATTGTTGTTCTCTTATTTTTTGATTATGAAATTGAATTTTATTTTTTCATAAAAAAATTGTAAGTAAGACAAAAATACCACCATTGCTTCTGTAAGGAAATGAAATTAGGGGTTAGAGGGTATTTAGAAAACCATATTACTTCTACTAAAGAGATTTCAACAATAAAGGGGTTTTGAATACTAAAAAAACATTCTTAGCCAGGTGTGGTAGTGCATGCCTGTAATTCCAGTACTTGGGAGACTGAGGCAGGAGGATTGCTGCAAGTTCAAGACCAGCCTGGACTACAAAATGAGCTCAAGACCAGCATGAATGGGATAGGGAGACCCTGTCTCAGAAAGACCAAAATTAAAAAAAAAAAGTCTTAAACCACAATTTCAAATCTGTGAGTAACAAGCATATTTTGGTAGCTAACAAGCTGAATCACTGTTTTTCTTTCTTTTTTCTGAATAAAGGAAGGTCAGAGGCAAAGTATTGAATGGGCTGTCCACAACCCTAAACTCATCCTGGGTAAGGGTCTGTTGGATGGTGCAAACATTCATATCCTTCACATTCATTTGTTATATAGATTCCTGTCCTCCTTTTGACTCAAGTGAACGTCTCTAATCTCACTAAATAGTGACCATACTTTTCCTTTTATTCCTATTACCTCAGTGAACTGATAAGCCCTTAATTTTATTTACCCTTTAGCAAACTTTGAAGAGTTAAATAATCCTTAATTTGCAGATAAGGGTCAAGTAGACCTATTTATGGAAACTGAATTGTGCTTCCCAAAGTGTGTATGCTGAAACTTTAACCCTTCATTTGAATTTCTAAGCACAGGGTTTGCAAGGTGGTAATGAAGGAGAAATGTCATTCTACAGATGGAGTTGAAATATGATATGACCCCATGTCTTTAAAATGAAAGGTAGGGACATCAGAGATCTCAGCTTCAGCATACACAGAGAAAAGGCCCTAAGGAGTTAAGGTGAAATACCAGCCAGCTACAGACCAAGGAGAGAAGCTTCACCAGACACAGCCCTCTGGTTCTTGCACTTCTAGTACAGTAGTGAAATACATATCTGTTGCTTAAGGCACATGGTCTATGTCACATTGTTTCTGAGCAATATGATGGTTAAATAAATCATCTGGGATATAATATATGAAAACTAGGAAGCTTACTGCCTCCCATTCTTACAAGTAATCTTTCTGCCAACTTCTTTCTATGTCAGACTTCTACAATTCTTAACCAACTTATTTAAGACATGAATTGAATATATTTGACATGTGTCCTTCCGTCTAAAAAAATCCCCTACATTAAAATACCTTGACATATTTAATGATAGCATATTAAAAGGATTAAAATTTATATCAATTCATGGATCAGTAACAAGAGGCCTTTAATTCAAGACCTATGGACAGAAATCAGTAGGTCCATGAAATTAGGTGGAAATAAAATTGCATCTTTGGTTTCGCATAACATCTAACTTAAGTGTAACATTTCTTTGCAATATAAATGTATCCAGCAAACCATAGTAGTGGAAGTAGTAACTGTGACATTTTTTCCTATAAAAATCACTGATATTTTCATATTTTTATGGTAGTTCTTAGGAACTTTCCACACAGTGCTTAAATGTTTTTCTTTTTAAGTCCAGATTTCCTTCAGAAAACAAAATCTAAGACCAGGGCTTATTGCACTCACCAGTAGTTTGTTTTGGGAATGAGAGTGGGAGACTGGGAAAAGTGGCATTGACCTGTGGACACCTGGGCCCCCACTCCACAGATGTTACACGGATGTGTCTGTTGGACCTTAGCTCTATTGGACAGCACCTGCTTAGTGCTGAATTAACTCCTGAATGTTTCCGGGTCGTCTGTGAGTGAAGGATCTGAGACTTTGCAGTGGTGTCAGAGAATGTTCTGGAACAGAACCAATAGGTATCAGAGAAAGTTCTGGAGCACAAAGCAAGTGATATAGTTTTGAACCTAAGGAAAGCCCCTGATTTCAGCTTCATGAAAATAGTTGAAATAGGAAAGACTGAAGTGAAACATAAGCTAAGAAAACATGGTACAAAATAAGACAGTTGTCATCAGTTTGGAGTTAGGGATTTACGTAATACGCCCACTTCTCTCTTTTGAATTTCAGCATCTATGGGTCAGGTTAGTGATAATACATTGTTACTGCATTTAAAATAATTTTTCTGTAGTTGTTGCACTTAAAAAATAAGTGATCTAGATGCAAAATACTTCACTATGGAGCCGGGTGTGGTGGCACACGCCTTTAATCCCAGCACTCCGGAGACTGAGGCAGGAGGATTCTTGTGAGTTAGAGACCAGCCTGCACTGAAAAGTGAGTTTAATACCAGTCTGAGTTGCATAGTGTGACCCTGTCTCAAAAAATAGGGCCAGGGATTTAGTTCAGTGGCTTACGCGCCTGCCTGGCAAGTGCGAGGTTATGACTTTGATCCATGGTACCAAACAAACAAAACAGCAAACAAAAACCAAACACTTTTATCCCTTGAGAATCTTGTATCTTCTGTCATTCACTTATTTTAGTCATCAAACATTACTGGATCTATTAACTTTTCTTCAATAATGAACTACTTCAAAATTTCAGTGATAACATTAAAGTCACTTCTAATGTATCTGCCAAATAGCTGAGAGTCCACTGATTTAGGCTGAGTTCATTTTGACAGCTCTAAGGATTTTGGTGAAGGCACTATTTATAGCTAAATGTTGGCTCAGGTCAGCTGCCTAGGTTGGGCCGGGCTGGGGTAGCTCACACCGTGTATCATTTTCTCCTCAAATCAGTCTGCTAATCCAGGTACCCTTTTCTCAGGACAAGGGTATAAGTACAAGAACACAGGGATGCAGTTATAAAAACATTTTTTGAAGCTGTAGTCACATCATACTAGCAACATTCCTTTGACAAATACAAGACATATGACCTACCCAAGCTCAAATAATAGGAAATACACTCCACTGTTTTATTTTTGGAAACCACAAAATCACATGACAAAGTACATAGAAAATACATCAATACTGAAATTTATCACACTAGACCAAATAAGTTCCATGAAAGTCACACTTTTAACCTCACCTTTTGCTTTCAGCCTAAAGCATGATTTCCTTGTGCTTGAAATCTTAAAACTACATTAATAAATTTATTGACCAACTGGGTCAACTTTCACTGGAGCAACATTACTTTTTTCTGTATGTAATTTATTTCATTTTATTTTAGAATTTTTAAAACAATTTTTAGAGCAAAAATTGCACCAGAGAGTTAGTTAATTGCAGCAAGTGAGAAAGACTTTTTCTTGCCAATTGCAATTAAGGAATCCAGAGGCCAAAACTCAGTATGAACTCCTGAAACAAAGGGTTGGAAATTTTAAGACCTGGATCCTGGTAATTGAAGGTCATCTATATTTCCTTACTTTCTTTCTCCAAAGACCAAAAAAAAAAAAAAAAATCTCTTGTTTTCAGGATAGAAGGTAAAGTTACAATTTAGAGCAAAACTGAGGCAGAAATTATATCACTTTCTCTAATAAAAGTGGGGATGTGGGGATGCTATCTTGCTTGATTACAACATTATAAAGGGATGACTCTTGAGAAAGACATTGCTAGGTAGTAAAAGTCTCAAGATTCTAAAAGATTTACATCACAAAGAGGCAAATGAATAATGTATAATTACAAGATTTCTAAAGTGAATAGTTAAGTGTCTAGGTCAGGAAAAAAAACCTGTCAAAATTAAGCTGAGGCAAACCTCAAGTTGACTGGGTCAAATTATATTTTTAAATATTTTCTCTGTTCTAGTTATTTTAGTCCTTTCTGGTTTGGATTTTCCCCACCCCTCTCCAATGAATCACACAGGGTTTTATAAAGTTTAAAGCAAAAGTTTTCCTTTCATTTAAAAAGAGGTCATAAAGTGGCAAAACATATTTTGTTAACTGTGAAGAAAAATTGGGCTTTTTATAGGACAATGGTGTGAAAACTCTTTAAGAGGAAGTCAAGAGTTTCGGAATACATAGTTGAGTTTAGAGGAATGGCATCAGACTAGACTCTTCAAATCCGATTTGATGCCAGAGCTTTCAGGTCCACTCTGCCTGCACATTTTGTAGCAAATGCTTAAGTAGAGGACAAAGGTCAAGGTTTCCCTTCTTGAAAATATCTCTGAGGCTCGAATGCAAACATGGTATTTGCAGTGAGAAATTCTAGTCTTGTGTTACATTGTGACCACTTTAAAAAGCATTTTTGACACTAAAGCACAACCTGCAAACTAAAATACAAATAAAATTTGCATTTATAGCCTTTAAAATAGTAGAATGGCACAAGTTATTTATTCTCAGGAAGGGAGAAATCTCTCTCTTTGTGGGGCAGTAGCATTTTATAGTTTGGAATATATATATATATATATATATATATATATATATATATATATATGTTATAACAGGGAATTAATGATTATTTCTCTTAATATTGACAGATAGGATATACATCTTACAGACATCACACTAGCTGCTGAAATAATGTGACAATGACTTTTACTTTTTAATTTTCTTATTTATTTATTGTCGAGCATTGAACAAAGGGACACACTTTACCAGTAAGCTGTCTCAGATTTAATTAATCAATTAATTAATTATTTTTGTTACATTTTGATACAGGGTCTCTTTAGGTCTCTGGTGAGGGACTAGAACTCATGATTCTCCTGCCTTAGCCTTCTTCACTGCTGGAATTTGCAGGCATGCCAAATCGCAACTGGATACGAGTGAATTTTTAACAGATCTATTCAACTAACAGCAATTCTGTATGGCTCATTATTGTTTTGAATATATTAGCTGGATTAAGTAACTACCATTGCATTCTCTTGGTTCCGTGTTTTTTACTTGCCTCCTTTTGTTTTGTGAATAAATCATTTGTATCTATATTTCTATCAATCTGTCTATGTACTTTCCCATCTTTCCCATTTTTATCCAACAAGCTCTTTTCTTTCCTTTCTCTCTCTTTTTTCCTGTTCTCAGTTTTCTCAGTAACATCATAACCTCTCAAATTTTCCTTGCTGATACTTGCCTGTTAATCTCAAAATTAATGCACCTGATCCTGAAACTAAATAACTCAGATTATATCACCTTTGCTTTTTGCACGATGCCCTCCTTTTGCCCTGATTTCATCCTCTCCTGCAAGATTTGCACCCCACCCCTCTGGCTTCCTCTTCTATTTTTGTAGTGAAGTAAATCCCCTCCAGCTCCTCCTGCCTCTGTGTCCTTACTTGTACATTTCTGGTGTGCAGCCTGCTCATCCCCTGACTCAATCTCCAACTGTCCTTGTGGCCAACATCTTTATGCTCTTGGATTCATGTCTCATTTTCCCTGGAGTCAACTCTGAGCATTCTATTTAATACCTCAGTCTGCGTGCTCCAGCTCTACCCTGCTCCTCCACTTATACCTCTACTTGACTTACCTTTCACTTATTTATCATTCTTGGTGTTCATTACTTGACTACTGGGGTCTTATAAAAGCTGGTGAAGTAGAGAAATTTTTGGCTTTTTAGATCACTGATGCATCCTGGCATCTATGATCATCCCAGATACATGCAGTTGATGGCACTGCTGGTGCTGGATAATGCAGACACAGAAGGCATGAAAGATGGCAGCAAAAGGTCTAAAGATTTCAGTTGGCCAATGTAGGGTATCCTGAAAATTATTTTGTGCTGGACAGAGCAGCAAACCTGGGAACTGAAAGGTGTTTAAAAGCAATGAATAAAACATAATAAAAGTTGAGTTCAAGGGAACAGAAGAAATACGTGCTGAAAAAGTAAGTTGTTAATATATACTTTTTCCTAATGGGTTGTTTACACTTAGGTTTTGGTAAATAACACCATTTAAATGCCAGTAATAACAGTGAGAAGTGTTTCAGATGATAATACAGAAAATGTACTGAACTAAGAAAAGTCACTTGGAGAGCTACTGCAAAATTCCTTCATAACACCAGTCTTGTAAATTTGAGTAAAACATCATAAAAGTCAAATATCATTAATCTTAACATTTTTGTGATAACTGTCAATTTCTATTTTATTAGTATGGTCCAATTTGACTGGCAATATTTTGTACTTGTGATTTTTGGCTCCTATCATAAGATAAGAACCACTTTTTCCATTACTTGATGACACTATAAAGACTTTTATTCTTTATTCATTTATTTATTTATCTTTGCGGACCAAGATTCTAACCCAGGACCTCATGCTTGCCACGCAGTTGTGCCATTGAGCTAAATCCTGGCCTATAAAAATTTTTATAAATGATGTTCAAATATTTTTCTGAATATGTATCCCATCACCATAACCAGAAGAAGCAGAATAGAATTCATAAGAATTTATGTAAGAAACTTAATTCAGGTATTTGAAACATGTTTGTATTATTTAAAAGAATAGACAATTATTCAAATATAATATTTGTACAGTTTTAATTTAATTTTATTTTAAATGTCTACTTATTTATTTGATGTAAATTTTCTACCAAGAATATTCAAAGACCTGCGAGGACACATGACAATGCATAACCATAAGAATTTCCTGTGTTTACCTATGAAACAGACAAATAATGGCCAATCCTGGTAAAGAGGTAACAGGGTCACTGCATGATAAAAGCTGATGAAATCTTTTTTATGCTTGAATACCAGTGTTCTAAAAGGTAAGTTTGTGAAAAAGAAGACACAAAAGAGAACTTGGTACTTTTTTGGCTGGTGCTTGCTAATCTGTTAAAGCCGTTTCTTCCTGATTCTAGACAGATACATCTCTCAGATGGATGCAGCTCACACTCTAGAGCCAAGTGAGTTAATCCGACTGCTCTCCTCAAAAATAGCTCAGCATGGGCCGGGGATTTAGTTCAGTGTCATAAGCACCAGCCTGGCAAGCGTGAGGCTGTGAGTTTGATCCCTGGTACCAAAAAAAAAAAAAAAAAAAAAAAAAAAAAAAAAAAAAAAAAAAAAAAAAAAAAAAAAAAAAAAAAAAAAAAGCCCTCAACATTTTTGCTTAAAGTGGCTTCCTGTTACAAACTGCAGGATGAATGAAAAGTGTGTAAACCAATAAAGTACTAAACCTCTGTAAATATGAGTTATACATAACTTAGAAAAAAACAATGCTTTGGTGAAAATTTCTTTGTAGAAAATTTAGTAATAGCAATTTTTTACAGAAAGAATGTTGGTTTGTGGTGTAGTATTCTTATTTATAACGAGCATTTAAATTTTAAAATTTCTTAAAGTTTCTAATTTGAGGTATAGGTCAGTGTACTAGAATACCAAAGTGTTCTAGAATTAATAGGTCACTGAAATAAGCTGAAACTTGCAACAGAGAAACATCATACCTTTTTGAAAAAAACCATTTTGTGCTATAATTATTTAAAATAGTTTTACACTTTCATAAGTGAAAATATACATACACTCAGCAAACATTTTGTGCTACCCCAACTATAGCTAGTGATTTGTCTTTGAAATTACTCATCTAAAAATACTGACTGATAATCTCAGATTATATTGAGAAATCAACTGATTAATTATTCAATATTTATTATAAATACACTGAAATACTAACATTTTCAGAAAGTAAAAATCTCTAAATCTGATGTTGCATTAAAGGATTTATATATGTGCTATCATAATGACAGTAATTCTAAAATGCCATAAATGGTAACATGCATTGCTCTTGTAGGAAAAATTAAGCAAAAATTGTCTCTAAAATAAATAAGTTAGAGCAATGCATAGACAAACAGCGATTAAGAAATGACTTTCTGAAGACAAAAAGTATACTTAATAATTAATTGACTTCACAATATTTCTGAAATGCTGGAAGGGAAAATATGAATATTATTACAAGAAAGATTTTGGTAGTGTGCATTTCCATTGCATACACTCGGCATTACTTTAACATTTTAAAACCCTAAATGATTAAGTTATTTAAATTATTGCTCAGTATATTATTTGTATAGTTTTTAATATCAAAAAATGTCATTTTTAAAAGGATTATAACACATTACTAGTAAAAGGTTGATATAATATTAATAACTGGTCAAGTTATTTTTCAGGATAAAGCCCTTTTAAATACTTGAGAAACAAAAACTTAATGGCTGGATTAACCACACTATTACTCAAAATTCTGGATTAATATTTTACTCTACCTGGAATTTCTTGCCATGACTATAAAGTTACAAATGTCTGGTCATGAAAATCTAGTTATCCAAATGCTAGGACATTGAATTAGATATCCTGGAGTTCTATTGTCTTAAAACTTTTCACTGCTAAATGAGGGTTACACAGCACACTTCAACAACCCACCTACTCCGGTGTCTCAAGTGATAAATTGTATCCCGTATATTATTGTTAACCCTTGACACATTGCTTTCACCAATTAATGGGATTCTTTGTGATATTTCAGTACATGCATGCATTGTGTGTTTCTATCTCTTCTGTTCTTCTTCCAGTCTCTGCTCTCCCTCACCTTCCCCAGATTCTGGAAGTTCTTCCACACTTCTTTCTGTTCCCTTCTCCCCTACCACTCCTCATTTGTAGCAACCACTACTCTGTACCACACTTCTAGAAGGTTGACTTACTGGCTTCAATAAATTAGTGAGAATGCATGGTATCTGCCTTTCTGCGTTTGCCTTGTTTCATGCAATATAATGTTTCCAATTCCACCCATGTTGCCACAAATGACAGTATTTCATTTAATTTATGACTGAGTAGTAATCCATTTTGTAATTATACCACATTTTCTTTACCCAACACTGTGCTGAAGTGCATCTGGGTCTATTCCACATTTCAGTAGTTTTTAATAATGCACAATGAATGGGAGATTCAAGAACTTTTATAGTGTAAAGATTTCATCTCTGTGCATGTATCCTATGGTAGTCCTATCATTAATTTTTTGAGGAATCTCCATAATATTTTTCATAGTGATTGTGCTAAATATAGTATCATCAATGACAGACACTATTAATATTCTATTTGCTTTCCTTCATATTACTGGCAGCAGGTTTTGGGCTTTTTTTTTTTTTTGGTTATTTTTGGTTAAAAACTGTTCAAAATGGAGGGAGATGATAGCTCATTGTGGTTTTGTTATGGATTTATCTGATGATTAATGGAATAGAGCATTTTCTCACGTAGTTGTTGGACCTATACGTGCTTTCCTTTCAGAGATATTTTAAGTTTCTTTACACTACTTTTAAATTGCATTTTTGCTCCTTTGGTGTTCAGCTTTTTTAATTCCTTGTGTATTCAGTATAACAATCTTTTGGCAGATGTACCATTTGCAATTATTTTATCCTATTATGTAGGTTGTCTTTTAATCTTGTTAATTATTTTCTTTTTGGGGTAGAAGCCTCTTAGTCTGAATCCCACCTGTCTATTTTTCCTTCTGTTGTCTGTGATTTTGAGGTCCGATGGAAAATATTTTTTTCCACAACCTGTCTTGGAGTGTTCCCTTATGTATTCCTACAGTCGTTTCACAGTTTCAGTTTTCATATTTATGTCTTTGATCAAGTTTTAGTTGATTTCTGTGCATAATGAGAGAAAGGGATCTAGATTAATTCTTCTGCATATTGATATCCAATTCTTCCAGCACTATATTGAAGTAACCTTCTTTTGAAGTTTCACCTTACTCCAGAAAGAATGGCAGTCAAGAAATCAGCTAACTACAAATGTGCACATGGCTGTCATAAAAAAGGAACACTCTACATTGCTGGTAGAATGCAAACTATTAAAATTCTTAGGGAAATCAGTATGGATATTTCTCAAAAAATTAAAAATAGAAATTTCCAGCTATTCCCCTAGTAGGCCTCTTCCAGAAAGAGTTGAAGACAATCTCACAGTGATTCATGCACACAGTTTAGAGCAGCACTGCTGTAGTATCTAAGTCTTGTGAGCAGCCTGTATGTGCACTGACAGATAAGCAGATGACGTGAATGTGGTATCTGTACCTCTTGAAATGCTTCTCTACTGTACAGTAGGACAAATTTGAGTCATTTGTAGGAAAATGGATGTAACTTGAAAACAATGTTAAGTAAAACATCAGATGCACACAGTATAAATACTACATGGTCTCTTTAGAAATTGAAAGTGTAAATAAAGTAAAAAGCAAAATGAAAGCTAGACAAAAGGGAAAAGGGGAAATAGATCTTTCACAAATGGGAAACAGTTCACGATATGGAGAGAAGGAGAAAATGAGCAACAACAACAACAAAACATTGTACCAAATGAACGCAGTCATTATGTACTGCAAACATACTTATGAAAACACATCAGTTCACCATATGTATGTGGATTAATTCCTGGATTCTCTTCCATTGGTCTACATGCCTGTTTTAATGCCAGCACTATTCTACTTTAGTAACTATAGCTTTATAGCATGTTTTAGAATCAGCTGTTGTCCTGCTTCTCACCTCATTTCTTTCCATCTTTTTTTTTTTCTGGATATTTTGTAATTCCACATGTGTTGCAGGAAATTTTCAAATAGGCCTTCTCCTTCAAAATTGCCCTGCTTGAATCAGAGCCAAAATATTTTTATAAATACTTTGTCCTTGATCCACCTGTTTCAAAAAAAAAAAAAAAAAAAAAAAAACAAGATTCCGTTGAAGTAGTTAACTTCTTTCCTGTGGAGGCCTCACTGCTTAAAAAACTTTTAAAAAGTGATTAAGATTATTATTGATTTCCTTACTATGAAATGAATTTGGTATAAAATAAAAGAACATTAACAGCACTTTTTGTTATGCTCAGCAGCTTGCCATATGGCAAACATACATTAGCAGACAATTAAGGGTGAAAAGGAATGGCTTTTCATACATAACACAATTACCTAGTGTGAAAACATTTGGAGGGTGTTTATGAACTCGGAAGACGCTGAAACATAAGCTATTCTTCACAAGACATAAGGGAGTTTGCAGGAAACATATAACCAGTACTCTAGTTCTTTTCAGAGATTTAATCAGTATGTTTAAAAAAAAGAATAACTAAGATTCAGATGGTTCTGGCCAGATTTTAGTTATATTAAAATCATCAGATTATAAATCAAGGTAAAATCTTCTATCTCTTGATACCCTCTGCAAATATCCAAAACTTGTCCTTAAATAATTTGAATACACAGTGCTATGAGCTGATAATAATACCTCCAAAATTTAGATTGTATGATGAATATGCAAAAGTCTGTCTTTGTAGCGAAAAGAGCTACACAATGGAAATACTAAATTAAGTAAAGAAAATGATATGCATAATCAATGATTTGAAATGAATTGGAAGTAATTATTTTTATGGCACTGAGAATTAACCCCATGGAGAGTAGAGTCATACTCCAAGACATGTTTTCTATTTTTATTTTGAGACAGGTCCTTAAATTGCCCAGGATGAAGTTGAACTTGTGATCCTCTTGCCTCAGCCTCCCAAGTATGAGACCATAGGTCAGGGCACAGAACTAAGTTTCTAAAATTATACAATTCAAAATAGATTTGAAAAGTCACAGAAATTGTCATTACGGAGCTGAACAATATTCTACAAACTGAATGGAGTGCTCAGATAAAGAAATAAAAGATTACCACTTATCTTGGAAGGTCTTCTCACAATCCGTCTCAGTCACCGGCTCTTAAAAAACATGTACAATGTATTTCAAAGACTAAACATGAAGCAATTAAGTGACAATAAAATCTCAAGATCATAAGTACAACACACATTATCTTATTCATGAAGTTCCCTTACTCCTTTTACGAAAATCTATAGAATTCTAAACTATACATTTTTATTATGTAGCAGGAAGATGGTTAAACATTATTGCTATAATGCGTTCTCTTCTTTTCTTGAGGGAAAGGGCCTAATAAAATGTGTACATATTAGTGATTTGTTTCTGAAAAAGCTATGTAATGCTATGTCAAGCAGGATAACCTTTTTATGTAGGCTGCTTCTATAGGGTTTACTAGTTTCTCTCGATACAGGTAGTAAACATGCTTGAGATACACAGACTTGTGGACCATAGTTCCCAGAAAAATAGGCTATTTGGCTCTTAAATTTTGAGTGTAAACTGGATATGACTCAATAGCTCCATCCTGTATAACAAATGTAGCTGCTGATATTTTTTTTTAAATATTCAGGTCACAATGTATCTCATGTAGAAAGGAACGATTTAGAGGTCTCCAATTCCTCATGTAGTTTCATCCCATTTTGTCTGTGCTTGTAAATACCTATAGACTTGGATTTTTTAACAAATATAGATACAGGTAAGCTAATTTATTAAGGTTGCCACAATAAAGTGCTACAAATTGGAGGATTTAGAAAAAAGATTTATTGTCTCAGTTATGGAAATCCAAATTCAAACGTTGGCAATCTCATGGGGTCATCATATTTGCCTCTTCTGGCCTTTGGTGGTTTTTGTTGTTTCTTGGCTGAAAGCTGCATAATGCTGAAGGCTCCTTGATCATCACGCGTTACTCTCCCTATGTGAATCTATTCTCATACAGTCAAATTATTACAAGGACACCAAACCGACTGGATTAGGAGCCCATATAATTTCCGTATGAATTAAAGTATTAAATCTTCAATGACCCCTTTCTAAATACATACACATTTTCAGGTAGTAGCAGTTACAATTTATGAAATCATTTTTGAGGAGTCTATTCAATTCATAATGAGATGTCTGATTTGTTTGAATATGACTTGATCATTTGATCCATTTTATCATCTGATTATAAACCAAAGAGGAAGATTGCTTTAATTTTAAACTGTTAAGTGGAAATGCTAATGTCTTTAAAATATATATATATATATATATATGTAATGAATATGATATTCATGGTAATGTACAAATTTGAGCAAGTGTATTTAGAGTTTTTCTAATTACTTGAAGCAGAGGTCAAAACAATAAAATGCACAAGTAATAAATTTGGACTATGTAAACCAGATATAGGATCACATCTGAAAATAAGTCTTTACATTTTGACTTATCTTCTGACATAAATAAATATTATGGCAAGAATGTGGTATAAGACATTTCTTTGTGAGTTATCAAATCACTTAGAATATAGAGAATTGAGAAAGCAAAAGGAGTAAAATCATTAAAACTGGACTTGCTATCATTATAACCCACTGAAATACTGTGAGAATCATGCCGCAAAATTTTCTTTAGGAGAAATAGGAAACTTAAAAATTACTTATGACCCGTGGATATTATATGGGCATTAATTTTCTTGCACTTGGAGCTTGCCTTATATGACTGCACAATAGAACTCTGTAGGAGGGAAATTAGTCAGGCAGAGGTGCAGAAAGTACTCAGCATGTACAAGAGATCTTTGCAAACTTGCTGCACTATGGTCACATACAGGGAACTGGAAAATTGCCAAATGGTGTCACATGAGATTCTTGGTAGGGTGCTAGTTTTGCTTTAATTAAAATTAGGGTGAGTCACTGTTAGTGTCTACCAAGGAATCCGATGACAGAGGCAGAATAAACCAAAATTCTTAATCTTTTTTGAGGGGAATGTTCCACTGTACTTTATGAAGATAAATGTATTTGTGATCAGAAGCATAGTCTTTTCACACTCCAGCTACTCGCAGAGGCTATGGAGGGAATTGTTTTTCATACATGCATTTCCCTATTAATTGCACATAATCTGCCACTTTGCTTTTAAACATGGATAAAATCCATCTCATCTCCTTAAAAAAAAAATGAACCTTGGTGAGGAGCAAAGTCAGATGGAATTAATGGAGTTAGGATTGCTAGTCCAAGTACATAAGAGAGTCACAAACTAGATGTGGTGAATTTGGATATCAGGTGACTTAGACCAGTTAGTATATCACAGGGGAGCAAAACAGGTATAAAGCTAGACTACATAAATTGTGTCAAATGAAATAGTAGGTACTCATGTGAACGAAGTTGAGAGTGAAGAAAAAAAGCTAAAATGTGGAGAATTTTGAAAAAAAAATTGTGGAACGGGGCGTCTACTACAGATATATTTGGCAGTTATTAACATCAAAGAACTCTTATGGTCCCTGAATGTCTAATTCCCCAAGGTACAAACAGCCCACCTTCACTCAGGTGAGGTACACATTGCTTATATATCTACCTATCTATGTATCTATCATCTATTTTATTTTGGGACAGAGTTTTACTGTTTTGCTTAGGCTGGTTTCAAACTCTGCCTCAAGCTAAGCTCCTGCCTCAGTTTCCTGAGTAGCTGGATCTACAGAAGCATGCCACTGTGGCCAACTTTCCTGTAGTATTTACAACTTACACATCTTCAAGAAATACTGATGAGCAGTGTCTTGTAAACAATTTGACAAAATAATTTTCTTTATACCTTGTTAGGCTGCCTCATCACTGATGTACGTATTTCAGTGACAGAGAAAGAATTCTATTGCTGGAATTCTGTGCCTCATGCAGAAAGAACAATATTTACACCTGAAGTCTCAGTGAAGTTGTGAATGTATTGAACGGGTGTAAATGTTAAGTCTGGCAGATATTCAAAACAGGCTTTTGGCACTGCCAAAGTTTAATTCAATCACTGTATTTTGATCAAGGTTTCTTCTTGGTCCCAGAAACAGATGAAAAGGAACTTTGGAGACTAATTTTCTGAAGAGAAACTTAGGTTCATTAGAAGAGTCTCATATCTGAAACACACCAACATAGTAACCTAGATTTTGCTAAAAGCCTGCTAATGCCTAGTTTCCAAATCGTTACAGAAGCAGGGAGAGGGTGCTGGAATATGGCCTTCGACTGACCCTGTAACCTGCTCATGGGGATGATAATATGTTCTGTGTGGATAGTTATGGGGATATACAGGTAGTCCTTGGTGGGCTCTGAAATATAATGATGCCAAGAAAAGACATCTTTATGGATAATTTCAGAGATAATGTTATTTGAGAGGGACTTTATTAATGTTATCAGGACACCACAGATTTTTTAGCATATGGTTAACTCTCTCTTAAGTTTGATGTGCGTATCATTAAAAATTCAAACTCAATTTACTTTGCCATTTTTTTTCCTGTGTATTTGTTATTTTGTGGAGTTGGCCTATGGAGATTCCTGTTAATGAGTAAATTCATGCAACAATCTGTTTTTTTGAGAAGCAACATGAAAATAGTTGGAAGAAAGACAAGTCCTATTAGAGCTAACTATATTCTTAAATAATTCAAGGCAAAAATCATTGAATATTGTCCTACATTTTACTTAAAGACTTATTTAGTTTAATCAGTGATTACCTTTCTTACTTAACTTGAAAGGTTTTGATATTTCTACACACCTAAATAACTTTCTTATTTTGAAAGGCTAGCCTCTTACATGTTTGCTTAGCTGTTCATTATCCATTTCTAAAAATTACTGGCTTCTTTGACTTGTTCCCTTTTTCTAAAAGGAAATACACCTCGATTGATGGGCATTTGGGATGTTTCCAAGATTTAGTTCTTACAAATTGAGTTACTTTAGACATGGGTGCACATATATCGTTGTGGTATGATGTTATTAATTCTTCTGGAAAGATACCCAGGTCAAATGGGACCTCTAATTCTACTGTTTTAAGGAATCCCACACTGATTTCCACAGTAGTTGTACCAGTATACTTTCCCATCAACAGTGGAGAAGAGTTCCTTTTTCCCCACAGTTCTGCCAGCAATTGTTATTGGTTGGTTTCTTGATGATATCCAGTCTTTCTGGGATGATATGGAATCCCAATGTTGTTTTAATTTGCATTTCTCATATGACCAATGATGTTGAATATTTCATCATATATTAACTTGCTATTTGTATTTCTTCTGAGAAGTGTGTCTTCATCTCAGATGCCCATTTTTGGATTGGGTCTTCGAATTTGGGGGCCTTATTTTTTTCAATCTTTATGAGTTCTACATAGAAGTCCTATGTCTGACAGATAGTTGGCTAAAATTTTTTCCCACTCTGTGAGTTTTCTTTTCAATCTGTTGGTGATTTCTTTGAATGCACAAAAACTTTTTAATAAGATGAGTTCCAGTTGTTGATTCTTTGAAGCACTTCCCATGCAATTTGGGTTTTGTTTATGAACTCTCTGCCTTCCCCCATGTCTTCAAGATTTCTACATACTTTCTCATCCAGTAGATTTAGTGTTTCTGTTTTAATATTTAGATGTGGTATTTTTATGCCATGGAGTACTATTCAGCTGTAAAGAATGATAAACTCGAGGCTTTTATAGTTAAATGGATACAACTTGAGATCATACTCATAAGTGAAATAAATCAGACTTACATGTGTAAACATCATATTGTCTCCCTACTGTAAGAAACTGAAAGAGTAAATAAGATAAAAATGTACAATAGATACTGTGAAAGGGAAAGAAACAGCTCAAAAGGACAGAACAACTGCATAAAAAGAGGTATTTAAACTATTCAATGCAAAATTCAAAACCTCATGAAAATGAACAAGGGTATAGGCAGATACCTCAACAAGGAGCTACATAGTGAAAAAGCTTGTAGAAATATGCACGAGAGAATATTTAAGGCATAAAATCAAAAGTATATGTGGAATCTAAAAGAAAATTAATCCCATACATGTAGAAAGTAGATGCCAGTAAGAAGTCAATACTAGTCAATATATTACATATTGTTATCTTAGAAGTAGGTGTTCAAGTTATGAAATCTAGGCATAAAAAAATCAGACAAACAATGACAACACAAACTATTCTTTCTAATGAACTAACAGAGAATTAGAACATTTTTTTAAAAATTCTGTATTACTTCTACCTTTTTTTCTGTTTTCCTTTTTTAAAATAAAAAAAAAAGAAAGTAGATGTCAGTACAAAAGGCTGGGCAGGTTAGGAAGAACTGAAAGAAGTGGAGATGTGAACAGTGACAAGAGGAATAAGTTCAAGAAATTTATTACTTGGCCTGGTGGTGATAGCTAATATTATAGTGCATACCTTGAAATGTCAAGTGAATGTTAAGTGTACGCATCAGAAAATGAAAACTATTTGAGATAATCTATTCGTTCGAAATAGTTACATGTAACTATTTCTCAATGTATATGTTCAAAACATCACATTGTACATGACCAATACATATAATTTTATGTCAATTAACAGTAGATAAATTTGCAAAACAGCAATATTTGTCCACTGTAGCAAAGTTGTCTTTTCCTATTGTAGAAGTACATGTTAATGTAGTTTCAGTCAGCCAATCTAAGTTGCAACTTCCACTCCTACACACACAGACAACGTTCATATACATTTCAATGATAGGTGTCATAAACGATAGCAGTATTAGATGTTATATGTGATAATGATTGTTTTATTGCTTATACTTCAAAAGGAAAGACCAATTTGCAGTTAAATATATGTTCTCCTTGAATCTTCAAAATGCTAGAAGGAAGCGACACTTGAACAAATATTTTACTCTTGTTTTAAAATTTTTAATTTGTTTTCTTTAAATGAAACATAAATTAGATTTTGGGAAGCTTTCATGACTATAGTTTTTATAGTTTTAGTCTTAGTTTATAATTGACTGTCTTTATAAAATTGACTACTCAGAATCTGTTAATAGGTTCTATTTAATGGGTATTTACCTACATTCGGTCTAAAGGAATTACCAAAGAAGGAATGTAAATTATATATGAATTAGATACAATAATAGAAAACTGCAAAACAGAAAACTTAAAATTTAGTCAAGATCCTCTCATATATCTTGATATTGTAGTTTTTCTTTAAAATTACTAGTAAATTATTCACTTCTGAAATTATTTGCATGGAAAAATTGTATTTCATGTATTTTAGATGTTTCTGTTTGTCAAAACTAAAATGGACTATAGTCAAACAGGTAGAAAGTTGTCAATTTTCCCCTATGAATACAAATTTTGTAATTATTATTCTTGATAAGGAAACAGTTTAGACATTACTTTGAATCTTTTACATTTAGAGTTTATACAGATTCATAAATTAAGGAATGTAATAGATATAAACAATCATTTTTAATTAAGGTACAATTTACATGAATAAATACTATTCCACAGATCCTAAATATCACACAGACTATTGAGAACTATAAGATTTCCATCACCCAAAGGAGTATTTAAGGTTCCTTTCTCAACAATCTAAAACAAAACTAAAAGTAAGTAACTCTCTAATTCCTTCAGGAATTATGTTTGGCAGATTTAGAATTACAACACATCAATGGCATATTATGCAATCTTTGGTGTCTGAATTCTTTTTCTCAGTATAATTTCATATATTTATGATTCACTCATATTTTGTGTATCATTAACCTGTGTTTATGTAAATGAAAACTTCACTATATTTATATGGTAATTAGAGTACACATGATGTAGCTAATGAAAATTTGAATTTTCCTCCCCAGTCTTAGACTTCTATGAAGTCTTGATATGAGATATTTTGTGGATTTGTCTTTTCCTTTCCCTTATGCAAACATCTAGATACGAAATTAATGTACCGAAGTGTAGCGAAGTGTTCGTCTTTGTTAAAAAATTTTTCTCCCAGATCATTTTATAAATTTGTGGACTCATTTCCCAATTCAGTATCTAATTTAAGAGTTGTCGTTGCTGCAAATCGTCACCAGGTGTTGATGCGGTGGACCTCCCTCAAGAGTGCCTTAGGGTTGCGCATGTACAGTCTGCAGAACAACCAGACCGGAAAAGAGGTCAACTGCTCGAAAGAGACCTGAGTGCTCCGGTGTTCAAGTCCATGCCTCAAAAACAAAGTCAAGAATGGAATAGTGAAGATTTTACTCACTTACCATGATGCTGAAAGCACAAAACCGGAGAGAGAAAAAATTTCCTGGTATTCATTTCCCGCAGAATGGCATACAATTTGCAAGTCAAGTAAATTAACTCAGACAGGGTTTTCTTACAGCTGGGGAACCCTGACTAAGACCATGGCAGTTTTAAGGGTGTTGGGGAGTTTGTTGCGGGAAGAGGAGACGGAAGGGCTGGGTGCGGAAAAGGCCTGGGTAGCGAGTCAGACTGGGGAAAAGCGTGGGCTCCTCTCCCCGCCCGTAAGAAGCTCTCGGGAGAAGCAGGCCCTTCCCAAGGCCTCAGGTACAGACTGTAGGAACGAAGCCGCTGAAGCCAGGGCTGTGAACAGGCGGAAGCATGGCCGCCCAGAAGGGCCTGAGTGCCGGACAGCAACCTCCTTTAAAGGAAATTCGCCCTCCTTGGCTGAGCCCCAAGCCTGACAGGCGGAAGTAGCTCACCTTCTTCCCTAAGCGCCCCACCGGCCAAAGAGCTTCTCAGTGCCTACGCTTAGACCTCAAAAATCAGAGATTACAGCCTGGATCTACACTTCTTATAAAATAGAATCTCATTGGCTTATTGATCTGCATTTCCCTCATAATTAACAATACCGAGTACGTTGTCATGTCTTCACTGGCCGTCACTTCTTTTACAAGCATCAGTTTTGCCCATGTTTAATTGCTTTGCTATTTTGTTTTTATTATTGGGTTACAGAAGTTCTTCCACACGAAAGATACAACTTGTCAGATACATGAAAACATTTAGTGAACAGTCTCTGTCCCTATCTATTAATTGTGTCTCTGAGCAGAATTTGCAATTGTGATAAAATTCTGTGGTTATCTCTACATTCTACTAGGAAATATTTACCATTTTAATATTTAAAGCACATCTTTTAGGAACTATCTAGCCATCTTTTTAATTTAATTTTATATTTATTTTAACAACTGATTATATATTATACATAAAATGTATTTGTATCCATCCTAATTAATTGCACTTAGAATCAACCCTACCATTTGCTAGTTGCTTTAGATTTACTTCATGAAATTTTTGTTTATACATGTATTTTTTTGTAATTCCTCAAAGAACTGTATTTATATTACCGATTTTGTGCAATGCTCCCTGAAATAGTATTATGCAAAATAGTTTATTACATAGCAGTATAACTCAAATTTTTCTGTTTATTTTCCAATGATTTTGTTACTGATACTTCAGTTTGTGTAAAAAAGCATAAATAAAATTGCTATGGCTTTTGTTTTAATTTTTTAATTACTTTATGAAGAAATTAAAACAATAAAATGACTATTTATACTTATTAATGTTTACTGTTTGCAGCATTTTTATGTTGTTTCTAATATTTTAGAGATCCTATTTGGTGTCATTTTGCCTCAGGCTGACAGATATTATGTAGCATTTCTTGAAAACCTAGACTATTACTATCAAATTCTGAGTCCTTAATCTGCCTTCAAGTACCTTTATCTTTATTTTTAGCAGAATTTTTCACCCCATATGACCCGTAATTTGATAGATTTTTTTACCCAGCACTTTAGATGTACTGTCCCATTGTGTTCTTTTCTTAGACATCAAAATCAGTTCCATGTACTGGCCAAATTCTGGAGAAGGATTTTTCCTACAATCTGTCCAAGTTATGATTTTTCAAAAGATGTTAATCTGGCAAGAGATAAAGTGCTTTGACGAATGCTTAAATTCTTACTGCTACCAAACATTACATTTCTTTTTAGTAGTTTCCTGTTAACTTTTATGTATTAAAGTCTCATACTGTAACACTATACTTGGTTTAACAAAAATATTGGAGAAATATTTTCTATTATAAATTTATTACCAATCCCTAAAGTGCAATATGATCTTTATGCTTCTATTTTCAGTGTCTGACAATGGTTATCTTCAATGATTATGAGCTATTGAAAAAGTATTGTTTCGTAAGTACTGTTCAACTGTTACCAATTGAATGAAACTCAAATTAGTTCATTCTGGGAAAGTTTGTCAGCAATAATTGGGACATGTCCATGTGACTGACTTCCTAGAGTAGGCACCTTTTTTACGACATATGCATAGAATACTGTAATATGCTATTTGTACAGTAGATACTGCTTCTTTGTGTCTCAGCAACTGCTTTAATTAAATTTATGGTAAAATCTGATGATTATTAAAACACTAAAAATCAACACACATTTTACACTTTTGATATTCTGATAATTATAAACTTTAGTTAGATTAATAGTACTTCTTCAAATATTGGAAATTTTACCAAGTTTTGCTGTCTGCCATCTTTAGTTAGGTCCATAGAAGAGATACGTTGAAATTGGAAGTTATTGTTTCCTGTGTAATCTAAAAGAATGCCCCTAGAGATCAAAACAACTTGAACACAATACTCATATTCTAGACAATTTTTCTCAGGCCAAATCAAATTAGATATTTATTTGAGTTGAATAATTTGTGGTAAAAATAATAATTTGTGGTAAAATTTCCCCAAGATATTACAAACTCATTTCTTTTCTTAATTTCGAATCACAGAAGTAACTCCTTTTTATATACTTCACTATTCACAGTCCTCTACAACTTCCATTTCCTCCCATTCTGTGGAATCTCTCCAACTGCTGCAGCTTCCCTGAATAATCCCAGTTCACATACTCCAAGAGGTCTCATACTCAAGGGGTCTCGCAAGGCTCGATGACTTCTGTGACAGAGGCGGCATGTTTGAACTTTTGCTACTCAAATATTGTGTCATGCACAGCATATTTTAAAAACTACTTATTTTGCTGTATCTTTTTCTTTTTTTAGATTTTATTTTATTTTATTGGTACATTTTGGATACACATAGTGGTCACATTCATCATAGGAAATTTGTACCTGCACATGGTTTGTCTTGCTTTTTCTTTTGATGTTTTCCCATTCCCTTCCCTTCAAGAATAAAACATCTTGATGATCTATTAAAAAGTATATAGATGAAGTAATTTCCATGCTAGTGTCTAAGTAGGTGTTTAATGTCTAGCAATAACCATGTCAACTTGCTCTAAATTCACAAATCTATAAATTCGCTTCCCCAGCGAACATGAAAGATAATTCTTGTGTCTATTTGTAAGTGTTGCTTTGAAGATTATGTGACATATTAAATTCAAAGTACCTGAAACAGTAGGAACTCAGCAAGTCCATTGTAAATGTTACTGCAGTGTTTGAGAGACTCACTAGGTGTCTCCAGTGTCTTTCGTCAACTTTTCAAACTGCAATTAATCACCCTAAAGTTAAGATCACTGAAAACAGATGTATAAATTCAAAACTGCTCAAGTTTGTTACATGAGATTTGGTAATATCTGCAGTGGCCAACATAAATCATTTACTTTTTATGAATTATATCAGAATTGTGAAATACAAATTATTTCACACAAATGTGGGTCAAAGTGCAACTCTTAATCATCACTTAGTCATGATTTCCAAGTCAGTTCAGTAGCTGATTCAAGAAATAAAGTGAAATATGGCTGTGAATCTACCTAAAGGATAGATGTAAACAATGATTATCAAAATAACTTGCATTTTTTGATTTAGTCATAAAATATTTCAAAATTTCTTGAGAGAGATTCTCTTTTTCAGTAATTCTAGTCCATGAGGACTGCCATCATTATACTGTTCAAAAAAGTAAATTGATGGAAAATCCCGGACTTTGGACAGACACTCAGAGAAAGTTCAGGAGGAACTATCATGCTGGTGGAAGGGGGAAAAGGGAGAATGTTTTATTCTCAAGTAAAACTTCCTACTTTTTTTTTTGAGCTTCAACACAAATATAAGTGACAAGAAAACACAATCCCATGAAATGGTGCTCTGATTTGATATTGGTAGGTTCTAGATGAAAAGTCATTTTTGGCCCCAATTGAAATATTCACTGGTAAGCATTTCTCTAGCACAAAATGTCCGTGTTGATGGGCAATGCTGCAACACAGCTCAGAGCAGAGCAAACAATTTTCTGCATAAATAGATTATTTTAGCCTGCTTGTCTCATCTCAAGTGAACGTGATTAGCCAGATGAAAGGCAGGACTAAAATTGTTCAAAGGGCTTCAAAGAAGTCAATAATGGAAACAAATTAACATTATGAAAGGAGCTAATTTTTGCCTTCATAAGAGCAATTCTCTTATGGAAGGCCTATGGATTTATCAGGCATCCATTTGGGAATTATCTTTTCAATAGATTAGAATGAATAATTTATTAAATCTTTGTATGGGAAAACAAGCTATTATTAATAAGCTCATTAATTTGCTTTCAGTTTTATTTTTCCTATTGTTTAAGGAGCAGAAGATTACAGAGTTTGGGAGAATTTGTTTAATGAAAATATATGCTCCTTGAGACATTTTTAGGTAAATGGATGCAACTGTAGACCATATTTCAAAGTGAAAGAAATTGGACACATTGGTTCAAATTTGCACTGTTTCTCTTGTGTGAGAAGCTGAAAAGGTAAATGAATGACAAGGACAAAAATGGCTGATTGATATGGGGAAGTAGGAAAGGGAACAAAGAAGGGGTGAGGGGGAATGGAAGGAAGGGAAAAGGGAAAAAAAGAAGAGAAAGTAAAAGGAGAAGAAGGGAGGGAAGGGGAATGGGGAAACAAAGAAGAATCAAGATAAATTGTGCACAGGTACAAATTCCCTATGATGAATGCAATGATTATGTATGTCAGTAATGCACTATTATGGTTTGTGTCTAAGTCCCCCCCCGCAAGCCTCATGTAATCATGAAGGTGGCTGAATCTAGCATTTGTGATTGGTTCATTGTGTAGCGCTGGGATTGGTGGTGGGAGTGTTGCACCTGCTCAGGGGTGGAGCTGGCATACAGTGTAAGGACAGGAAGAAGGCGTGTTTTCTCTTTTTTGCTCTGTTCGCTCTTACTGTTATAGTGGCCATGAATGGCTTCCCAAACACTCTATGCTGCCTTGGAGCCAGCTGAGTAGGGACTGAAACCCCCAAAACTGTAAGAAATAAACCTTCCCTTGCTTCACTTTGGGCGTCAGGTATTTTGTGTCAACAACAAGAGAAAAGTAACCAAGACATGTACTAATAAAATTAATTTTAAAAATATTCATCCAACTTTCTCAGGAGGATTTTCTGTAGTCACTATAATGTGTGAAATAAAAAAATGCTTGCATGATCTGGACTCATTTAACCATAGTCCAAGTGCATTGTTAATCCAAATAGTGATTTTTTTTTTTTTTTTTTTTTGTTCACCAGGACAAGCCTTTTGCTGCCTTCTACTAGAAAATCTTATCTCAGGTCCCTGAGTAAATTATCATTTCTCAGAATGACTGTATAGATTTCTTACTATATTGCAGTTTATGTATTTATGAAATTGATAAAGCACAATTGTATAAATGGTTATAATCAATGTTGCCCTGATGGTTCTGATCATCTGAAAATTTTTGCTATGTATATGATTTATTCAACAAAATGAGTTTTATGTTAGTCTCATTGCTTTCACTCCTATTTAACTTTCTACATGTGAACACCCTGTGTAGCAGGATGGAGGGTAACTCTGCACTGGCCACACACGATGCTGCACTTGGCAGGTACCCCCTTAACGGCCATCATTGGGAATCCATTCCCCACAGCCACCACCTACCTTCATGAGCAAGGGCTTTCTGCAGGCTGCCAAATCACAAAAACACAGTACTAGAATTGATCCAGCAAACGCTCCCTCTAGAAAACTGCTGTGAACCAATGATCTGAGGGTGAGGAAGTGTAGGACTTGTGCTCTTCTGCTGCAAACAAGATAAAGGGGTCACCCAGTCACTTAGACTACATCTCCTTGGGAGACTGAATCATGGTATCCACTGGGATAACAGGCTTGCTGATAGTTCTGTTTGACTTCCTTCTATTTTTCTTTTTCCTTTTTTTTTTCTTTTCTCTTCTCTTCTCTTCTTTCTTTTCTTTTCTCTTTTCTTTTCTTTTCTTTTCTTTTCTTTTCTTTTCTTTTCTTTTCTCTTCTCTTCCCTTCCCTTCCCTTCCCTCCTCTCCTCTTCCCTTCCCTTTCCTTTCCATTTTATTACTTTTCTTTTTTCTGTTTTCTTCCTCCTTTCCTCTCCCTCCTCACCTCTTCTCTCCTCTCATCTTCACTTCTCTCTTCTCTCTTTTCTGACTTCTCTCTCATTTTATTTCAACCTTTTCTCTTCACTAGAGTTTCCTACATGAAAGCCACATGCAATGGAAAATCTCAAAATATGATTCTATGGCATCCATTCAAAAATAATACCAAATCCAAATTTCTCCTTGTGTGTGTGTGTGTGTGTGTGTGTGTGTGTAAACAATAAATATACAATTAACAACTTTTTTTAGATGAGGTCTTACTATTTTGTTTAGGATAAGCTTGACCTTGTGATCCTCCTGTATCAGCCTCCTTTGTAGATGGGATTATATCATGCCTAGTACCAACTCTCCTTTTAGCCACTGGTGTTGGCTCAATAAAGTCACAGATAAAAGGAATTGAATAAAGGAGACCACAGTCTAACCTTACTTCTTTTTGTGTATATGAAATTTTATCTGAATATTTCAGTATTCTCAAAGAGTTTATGGTTTTTGGAGCAAAGGTGCCATATTTCCTACCTCTTTATGTTTCTTTATTACACTTTATAATGTGAAAAAAGAAAACAATAATAGTACCCACTTGTGGAGAGTATATTATTTTCAGCTATTATGTATTTTATTCTCATAAGTAAAAAACACTTCAGACATCACAAAGTACTATTTCATACAAGCTGTGTTTCTCTTTTCATCAGACTATAAGCTATGTGAGGTCAAAGAAATAGTGCATTATTTTGTTCTTAGTATCTAGAAAAACATCTGATGTACAAAAAAACTCAATACAAATGTCTTAAAATTTAATTAATAAGTATAAAATGTATATGAAATATCATATGCAAAAGTCATAGTATTTTTAGAATTTTTGATCCTGAACGAAAATGTAGATAATAGGTTGCTGGCTTAGTACATCAAATATTTTTCCTAAACAAATTTTGTGAGCGATATAATTTTTCCTATATAATTAGATCAGCAAAAACAGTGAATGGAAGAATGAATAAAAATCAGTAATTTTGACTGTAATTTTAAAAAAGCATTAACTCTGAGTCTAAAGAATGTCTATAAATCTTATTTCAAAATGTAGAATTCCATTTTGCTTCAACTTGCAAGAGTTGGTTGGAAAATAAGCATCAAGTGAATGGTGAAGCAAAACATAATAAAAAAATACTTGCACTGAAACCCTTGTTTTACCATTCATTAGATTACAAATTTGAATATACTGCAAGTCTTTTTCAGAGTAAAGGAAAACATAGCCTTACACAGCTTAATTTTTATCTACTAGTGTTTACCACATACTGCTTATGCCAGGTTACTACTGATTATACTACCTACAGGTAATTAGAACACATCTCTCTTTAGATTGAACTACATTAGTTTCTCGGTTCACAAACGCTTCTGTTCTTGAACAATTCAGTTCACAAACAGGAGCATTTGGTGAAGTTTGGCTTTTGTTCCTGAACTCTGCATCAGATGATGAGCATGGCTAAGGCCCTCCTTGGTTTGGTGATTTTAGATTACCACATACTCATGAAGTCACATGCGTATGCCAAAGGTGCCCATCTCTAACACAAAGTACAATGACCACTTCATTTATATAACAATCTCGTGACACCAGCTGATGACTGAATTTTTAGTACTCTATCTAGACACCAGCAGTTCACTGGGATGAATTGTGAACTCCAGGTCACATCTTCTGCTCCATTACTGACAAAATTAACCTACTGTCTTTCCTTAATTAAATGAAAACAGCTTTGAGGTCTTTTTAGTTATAGTCTCAACTAACTTCATAATTTCAATATATTCATGTTAATTGCTTTAGGATACTTTCTCAAATGAATTAATTCAGCAGGAAAATCATCCTGGGGGAAACTCATTGTGCATGATTCAGTGACTGTTCCCTGATTTACCAGGGCTAAATTATGAGTGGAGGTTTTTTTGGTATCAACTGTAGTCTATATGTACCAGCAATTCAAAAGAGTTAAAGGAAAAAGGAAATAAAAATTTCTTTCTAAATTCCCTGAGGGAGAAAGCAGTTGGCGTTTTAATTGCCTTATTTTTTTTACAACCTTAAAGTAGAATCACAAAATTAGACACTCTTTATTACAATGATTCAAGTGAGCTCTATATTTATGTCAGCTTCTACGATCAGGCAGAATTAGTTTTGGAAGGGAACTTAAAGGTCATGTATTCCAAACAAATAAGGAAACGTTCTGTGTGGTTTAGTGATTAATGGAAGACTTCACAGTTAAGGGTAGATGCCACATTTGAATACCTTATAAAGAAATGACTGAAAGGGACCAGTCGAAAGAAAGAGGGCAGGCTACACATTACAAAAAACAGGACCCAGGAGACAAAATTGATGTTTCAAGAAAAAAAAAAAAAAAAAAAAAAAAAAA
>RJWM01011442.1:0-59763 GCA_004363535.1 Dasyprocta punctata
ACGGTATTGACACAAAAGCTGAAAGTCTGTTCAATGAGCCAGCAATTTAAAAATTAAAAATAATCTTTTCCTGGCCAAACTCCAACAATAGAATCATCCACTGATATTTATCCATTATGCCTACACCTAAGCAGCTAAGAACTGTGGGAGGAATTCTCAGTGATTTAAGAGTGAAACAAAAAATTTAGGTTTATCAATTCTGATACAATACTAAAACTGCCACTCACAATCTTGCTATTGTAGAAGCAAAATAATTTGGAATAAAGTAATCTGTTGTCCACTGTCTGCTGTTTTATGTGCTTTTATGACTCTGAATACCTTATTTCCAATCTCTTACCATGGAGGATGGATAAGTAAAAATGTTACTTTGTTATGTGGAATTGAGGATTGAATCCTGGGCCTTGCACTGAACTACATCCCCCAGCCTTTTATTTTAAAGACAAAGTCTCATGATGTTGGCCAAGATGGACTCTAATTTGTGGTCTTCCTGCCTCAGCCTCCTGAGTAACTGGGATTGAGGCATACAGCACTGGCCCTGGTTAGATATTATTTTTTCTGAGAGCTAACACTTTATATGAGAATTCTTCAGAGCAAAACAACCAAGATGAATTTAATTTCTTCTAGGAAACTGCTAGGCTGAGAAGCCTTACTATCAGCCATCTGCAAGCTAGAAACTCAAGTGAGACAGATGTGTAAATCACCGAATTTCCCAGGTCAGGTGAATTAATATTGGACAGAAGATGAATGTCCCAGCTCAAGTGGAGAGAGAAAATGCACCCTTCTTTCTTTTCCTTTCCATGTTTTGCCTCTGTCTAGACCTTAATGGGTTGGAGAGTGCCTTACTGATTTGGTGGGGATGATCTTTTCTTCGTTTACCCTTTCAAGTGCTGATCTCTTTTGGAAGCATTTTTGTAATAGAAATAATGGTTTATCAGCAATGTGAAACACTTTAAATAATGCATTAGTCATTTTCCCATCACTGGGACAAAATATCTCACACCTGCAGTTTAAAATGAAGATGTTATTTGCTCACAGCTTCAGAGGGTTCAGTCTATCACTGGTTGACACCATGGCTGATACGTTGAAAGGGCGTGATGGGTAAAAGCAGCCAGAAAACAGAGGAAAGAGCCAAGGTCAAGCATGCATCCTTCTGAGTCACATCTCCAGTGACTAACCTCTTCAACAAATACCTTTCAGCAAACATTTCTCTGATACCACTTTTCTGTATTAGTCACTTTTCTGTCATCAAGACAAAATACAGAAGGAGAGGTTTATTTGGTTTAATGGTTTCAGAAAATTCAGCCATGGTTGGTCAGCTGGGTCCTAGGCAGAAATCTCACAGAGCAAGCTTCTGGTGGAGCAAAGCTGCTCTACCTGTGGCAGAAGGAAGCACAGAGACGGGAGGAGGAGCTGTGGACAAGAACACACGTTTCCAAGGCACAAACCCAGTGGTCCTTCTCTACTGATGAGGCCCCACTGCAATGACCAGCAGAAACACTGAAACGACACCTAGGATTTGGAGGCAAATTTATTCATGTCAAAGGGCTCTGATTGGGATCATTCCCAGAATATCAGGCCCTGATCTCTGGTGACCTAGGGCTTATATGGGATAAGCAAGCAGAAAGTACAGAGGCAGAATGGCTTGTCAATCAGGGATAGGTTTACACAGTGTGCATCATAGTGACCAGCTATGCATCACAATGACCAATCGTTTCTAAGAGGCCAGAGGCAGCCAGGACTGGAACAGGAACTATTACCTGGGCAACTAAGAAACTGAAGTATACTGGAGGGGGGAACATATTCTGCTACATTTATCCTCTCTTTTACATTATTTTATTGTCTTGGGACAACCACCCATAGAGTTTAAGGCAAAAAGCATGGCTAGCAGGGGGCGGGGAAGCAAGGCTGGGGTAAACAACCTGAAAAGATACAAACATTAAGCGTGTATAGGTGTGGGGCCAGCCATGACCGAAGTCCTCAGGATTCTGTGTGCATTGTCTCTGCTGAGTGAGCCTTTGGAAGAGCTGTCCAGGTAAATTTTCCTGCAGACCCGAGGCTGAATTTCTGAAACTTGTGGAGGTAGTTAATACCTACTTGGGTTATGTATTTGTGTAGGACTGTCTATAGATATAGTTGGTCTTGTAACAGGTTCCAAGCTACGTGTAATTTTTAACCTGGTTTTTCAGTTACCTCTGCTGCAAACGCAGGCCTGTTGTCACTGCCAATGAGCAAGGGTGGGCCATATCTAGGGATGATTTTTTACAGCAGGACCCTATGAGCTTTTATTGTCTTCTCAGTATGGATAGGGAATGGGAAGTCAGGCCTGTGACACAGATGCTGAAGCCTGAGCTGGCTGCAGGGGTACAGGTGCCAGTGCAGCAGCTGGAGCTTGCAGAACATATGACAGGGGCAGGTCTGATGGTTGGGGGTGATGCCTCAGTCAGTTGGTTTCCTAGAGGGGGCTTAGTCATGCAGGTTTGGCATTGTTGGTTGCAGGTTTCCAAACTGCAGCATGAAGCAGTAGCAGGAGAGCTTTGGTCAAAACAGCTTTTCCAAGGTGATTGCAGCATATCTAGCCTGTTGAACTCCATTCTTAACAGAGCTACTTTCATCTGTAAACAGTGTGTACTCAGCATCTGTAGTGGTCCAGCACAGCATGTGGCCCCTGGTCGGTTATGTCTCAGTTGAAGGTGAACTCGTCAGCTTTCTTGATCAGGGGACAGTGACTGTCAGGGCACAGAGGCAAAGTGGGGGAGCAGCCCTTAGTGACTGGATCCAGGTGTTTGCACAGGTAGGACACTGGGCTGACAGTTGAAGTAAGCATCATTGTTTGTGTGAACTCAAGGATCCAGACTCTATAAAAGCTAGAAGCTCCATGAAATTTGCAGTTTCTTTTTTATACATCAATCCTAAGTGCAGTGAGCTTCTCCAAAGAGGGTAAACTGGTTTTTGAACCTCTGGCAGGTTGAGTCCAGAACCAGGGTCTTTGTAAAGAAGGGTTGACTGACAGAAGCCATCAGAAGGCAGAAGAAAGCATTCTTTAGGTCCAGGATGTGTACTAGCAGCCTGTGGGTGGCAGAAGACTGAGGCAACATATATGGAGGGTGATCATTGTGGCATTGGCAGCTGGAAGATCTTGTCTAAGATGATTAACAGTCTATCAGGCTGATGCATGACTGGATGCCTGTTCATGCTTCCCGTGACATCTGAGAGCAACAAGGGTCACAGTGAGGTGGCATGGTAGATGGCCAGAGCCAGAGCTGAGTCGTTAGTTTATACCTCTGGGAGGAGAGTTCTCAGAACTTTAGACTGCAGTTACCTGTCTCAGTCTGATGCAGGCATCATCTTTCTCTTGGGGAACAGTCAAAGTTGAAAGTGCAGGGTTAAACAAGAGGGAGGCTGACTGTGGAAAGGAGATGTCCTCCTAGACTGCACGTTTGTGCCTGGAAGAAGGGGTGAGAGGCAAAAGCCCTAGTTGCCCCAGTGTTGGTAACTTTTCAACAGAAGGGACTTTTGAAGGCAGAGTTCTGTTTCATTGTCTATCAGGAGAGTCACAGATTCACCCCAGAATTTTGCAATGACTGCAGGCTCTCAGGGGCCCAATTTGATAGTGCTTGGTCTGTCCTATCTATTTGGGCCTGACAGGGCTCAACTCATTTGTCAGGGCTGATGGTCCAATTTTTCCTCATCAAAATGTGGAGCTCAGAAGGAAAGACTGACAGTCATCTTGGGGGTGTGGTTGTGTGGCTGAGTGCAGGCAATGGGTACTGAAACCCAGTTCAATTGCCTGGAAGATGAATAGGGAGCAGGGAGGGAAGCTAAGGTGTTGGCAGCAACCGTGATAGCTGACAAGGGTGCCAAGGCAGAATTCTCAGGAAGAAAGGGTCTCTTCTTCCTTCTTTTTTTTTCATTCTCTTTTTTTCTGAGATACAGGACACAGGTGAGGAGCCATGCTGGGAGGCTCTGACACAGGTTGAGCCAGGAGAGAATATAAGGAAACTGGTCAGGGTGGCCTTGATTTTTGGGTTCTGTCTCTCTCTTCCAAACTCGATGGACAATTTTAGCATCAAGTGTCCCTTCAGATGGCCAGTCCAGGTAAAGGTTTGGACATTTGATTTCACAAATCACACGGAGCTTTTGAGGCTTTGTTTTCACTCTGTAGTCAAACTCAATGGACAATTTTAACATCAAGGAGTGTGGTTTACTCAGGCTTGCACCCATTCTATTGCCCTACTGTGCATGTTGTGTGCCCTTGAACAATGGCACAACAGACAAAGTGGATGCCTCTCAAAGAGAGACCATTTAGATGCCTGTCCAGCTGCACCCCTTACCACAGTGTTTTAGGCATGACTTAGCTAAAAACAGAGCAAGGCATATGTTATGCCATTTGTTGATCACCATGGAACCACAGGTGAGGGCACAATCAGCCACCATGACCAGTGCTTCCCACTCTTGGAACACAGATGGAGCAGCCTGTTGCTTATTGAGTCCGTTCCACTCACACATTCATTTGGCAGGCAATCCGAGGTCAAACATTCTAAACCCCTTCCCTTGAGGGTGGCCTTAACCAACAAGAGGTGATCAGATTCCCCTTCTGCTTGAGTTGAGCTGGACTGACAGACTAAGTAGGGTGCCCCCAGGAATCTTACTGGAATCAAACAGGCAGACAGGCAGACAAACAGACAGATTGTGTCCTCCTCCTTTTGGGGCTCAATGTGAACTGCTGAAGTAGGAAGCAATGAGTCCTCCTCCAGAGGGGACTTGAGAAATCTTGAGGGTGTGCCTTCCCATCAGGACCTGGAGAAGTCTTCGCTTCGTCAACGAGGTCAGCACAGTTGGTCCTCCCGGCTGATGCACCAGATGCAGTGGCAAGCAGAAACACAGAAACAGCACCAAGGATTTGGAGGCAGATTTATTTGTGTCAAAGGGCATATAAATCATCCTCAGATTAACAGTTCCTGTCTCTGGTGGTCTAGGACTCATATAGGATAAGCAAACAGGGAATACAGTGGCATAATGGCTTGTCAATTGGTGACTGGTTTATACACTGTACATCACAGTGACCAGCAGTTTCTAAGAGATCAGAAGCAACTGGAACTGGAACAAGAACTATTACCTGAGCAACTAAGAAACAAGGATAGTGGCTTGGGGGGAGGCATTTTCTGTTACTTCACATTCTCATAGTAGCACATTCAGCTATGAGCCCAGTCCATTGACCACATAACTCCTTGCATCATCCGATCACTTTCCACAAGCCCACTTTCAAACACATGAGCCTTTTGGTGAATATTTGCTCTCTCATTCATATATCAGTTAGTTCCCAAGTGATGCTGAAAGCCTTGTGGCTGCATTGCTAGATCTCTCTTCCTCACTTCAGGAGAACATGCCTACCAGATTCCTGCTATGCTAATGGGGATGGACTTTCTTATCCATCATACTTTGTGGTTACTGATGGGCCTTCTTGAGAGTAATTCCTTGTCAAATTCTGCATCTCCTTCTTTGATAATAAAAGAACATCCCCTCTTTGGAGGTGTACCACTTTTATGTCATACTTTCTACTTCTGCAAGTCAGAAGGTCCAAGGGTTTTCTTTGTTTAAAAAACTGTTTTAACAGATTCTAGTCTATCTTTGTGCCATTGTGACCGAGATTCTAACTTACTATTTTCTCCAAGCATAGAATCGATTTTTCCAAATCCATTATGGATTAATTCATTTTTCCCATGCTAATTTTAAAAAGTCACCTTTATCATAAAATGAGTTATTGCATAAGTGTCCAATTTGTTCTGGACCCTCTATTCTATTTCATTTATTCAGTTAACAATGCAGTGACTTCAACCAAGAATTAATACACTTTATGTGCAAAGACTTTGCAATATTTAGCCATTTTTATATTTTGTTTTGTTACAAGAAATTGACACCCTCACTTTTGAAGTAGCTAAGGTAAAGAAATTTTCCTATATTTGTGTATTTGAAGAGCTATGCAAGTAAAACAGTGAACAGCACTGTCAAGTTAAAACAGTGAAATCAATCATGCCCTATTTACTGACAGCACAATATTATACTGATTAATTGTGAAAATGAAGAGGCCTATTTCATTTTGAAGAGGAACCAGAGAATTAAGAGGACTATTCCTTGAAGTATGTTTATGTCTACTTCCCAGTGTCAATGAAATAAAATATATTGCTTCAAAAACAATGGAAATAATGTTGTTTACTGAGTTTTATGCTTACATGAACATTCTCATTACTTTTGACCTTATTAAATTGTGGCCTACTTCCTCTTTCCATGCTTTGTTCATCTTCTAAATCAATTCTCATTTGCAGTTACAAATTTTTTAAAGCAACATTTAAGTGTGCATAACAAAAGCAATGGAATTGCAGTAAATGCCATCCACTGCAGACTTTAAAACACATTCTTTCACTAGCCTAATGAAGCCAGTATTGCTTTTAGCTGTTTCATGAGTTACACTATATCTGGTTTGGAGTCTGATTGAGATATCTGGTCTTGGTTTTCAAATGGAAACAATTAATTCAATCAGTGGTATATATCTTCTCTACGGATTAGATTAACCAAAATGGAAGGCAAATAAATGAAGAATTTTTTTTCTGAAAATTCTTGTATTTCTTTTGATAACTGATGAACAAACATGAAAATAAAACAATTATAATTTTCTAAGGGATATAGACTAAGTCTTTTTGATTTGTTTGTTTTCTCAAATGTACATTCTGTATCAGCAAAGAGAAAAATATGTATATATATATATATATATATATATATATATAAAATTACGTAGGTATTTCCTAAAATACCTAAAATTTCCTAAAATTTATGATCAGATATTTAAATAGTCATTCTGACTTCATTGCAGATTTCTTCTAAAATTAAGTAGATGAAATCCAATTTGATTATTTATTTTGGTACTGCAGATTGAATTCAGGGAGCTCTGCTGCACCATTTTCTTGAGTTAAAATTTTATTTCTAGAAAGGTCTCAATCAGTTGCCCAAGCTGGCTGTAAACTTGTAACCTTTCTGCCTCAGGCTCCAAGTAGCTGAGGTTATAGACGTGTATCATTGCATGCAGAGAAAATCATCTTTGATTCATTAATCACTTGGAAAAGATTCTTTACAGATGCTGCAAAATTTCTCCTTCTGATCCCAATACAAGCCTCTCTACATTTGAAAACATATTCCTTTTGTTCTGCAGTCAAGTTTCTGGTGGCTCCAACATCCTCGGTTCTATTGCTGCAGTTTGGATCTGAAATGTCTTCCAAAGGTGCCTAGGTTAAGGATTTGGTCCATATCCCATGATGCTATGGGAAGATGGTGGAGTCTTTGAGAGGAGGGGTCTCTTTGGAGAAAGTAATCAGGGACCTTGGTTTTCCAGTCGTAATGAGGGGACCAGTTCTTGGACCACAAATTTCTGCCACAATGTCCCGTGCTGCCACCACCAAAGCAACAGGCTAGTTACCGTCAGCTGAAACTCTGAAACTGTGAGCCAAAATAAAGCTTTGTTCCTTCTAAATTATTTTTCTCAGGTACTTTGTCATGGTAGTGGAAACCTGAATAATAATAATATTAATAATAATAATGATGCATCAGTAGAGGTGGATGTTCCTTGATAATTCCTGTTAGACTCCTGCTAGCACCTTAGATATTATTTTGTTTACTTATGTTAAGTACAAGTTTATCTAACAACAGCATCAATATAAACCAAGTTGTCAAGTGAAAGGATAAAGATTGTGCGATACTCAAGTTTTGTGCATGATTCACTAGTGGAGATATTTCAGTTTTTGAAATATTCCATAAATAATATTTTAATCCAATTGTTCAGTTATTTTTTTAAAGTAGCAAAAAGGAACTAATGTACTACAGAACTGAAAAAAGGAGGCATGTTATCTAAGAAGGGTAATGTCATTTCAGATTTATTCTCAGAGAAAATTCATTACATGATTTGCTTAATCTACTGTAGTGAAATTCTTTAATATTAGGAAATAATTCAAAATTAACATGTGGTTTTGTTTTACTCATACTTTTTAATGGTAAGTCTATTCATGCTTCACCTCCTCCTTAACATTCTTTAATGGCTCTCATAGTCTTCAGAGAACAGGAAAAAGAAACTCTTTAGCATGGTGTCAGTGTTCTTCAATAACTATCTGGCTTTATCTTTTCTTATCTTCTTTCCTACAGTGCGCTACACCTACAGTGTTTGGGATACCTATTTGTCTTGTGCTTGAGTCAAATATTCATGAGCATATGATCTATGAATTCAGAATGAAAATCTTTGTATCAAAAGACCTGTGATCCTGCTTTTTCCTAACTGCGTTACAAAGTTTATCTCAGTGATTTTCCCAGAGAAACCTTTCTTAAGTGCGCTATATGAGGTTGAGCAGAGCATGTACTGAGAGTACTTGTGATCAATATGTGATAACTCGAACCTGCCTTAACAATAGCTGATGTTTCTTCCTCCTACTTCTAACCCTTAAATGTAGCACCCATTTCTTACTAATTTTTATCTGACACTTGCATATGCATATATATATATATATATGTTAGAGCTACATTAGATAGCAAAATCTCTGTTCATTAAAAGAAAATTAAATTTAAAATCAACTGCATGGCATTTCTTTAAACTTAATTAGTAATTTTCTTACATTAAAAATTCTGTTCTTGATGTATTATCTTAACCCTCTATTATTTCTACCTTTATAAACTTACAATAACTAGGTATTAACCTTCATCAATTTATGAAAGAAAAGTTAGAAAACTAATAGAGCTCAATTTATTGGAGCTAATGAATAAGATAAACGTCACATTTGATTCACAATTAGAGCTGATTAAAAGCTACCACAGTACCCAAGTCACAGCCTGAACATGGGTCTGCCTTCAGATTTCCTCCACCAGAGTAATTCATCTGTGCCCTTAATCTCAGTCTCCCACAAAGTCTCTGTATATAAACAAAATGAAGGCAAATTTCCTGACAGAGGATACCACAGCTGATTCTTAGTTCAACTGAAAAAGCAAGAAGAATAAATTATAATATGAGAATATTTCTCTGATATTAATTGTGTACTTGGGTCTTGAAAGCAGGAGATAATAGCAAAATCAAGATTGGAATTGTTGGCAAGTTTTGGAAGACTGATTTCTGGAGTGCTTATTCAACTGAAGTTCTAAGTCTGCTTTGGAGTACAAAGGAAGAGCTATGAACACTTGAAATGTGTGGCCCTCACTGGTGGAAGACAGCACGGCCTTCTCACACTGAGGGCCATTTCTAAACCTGCCTCAAGAGGCAACTAAAACTTTGCTACATGTGCTAAGAACTGCTTTTGGAAGAGATTCTTTCTGACTGGAAGATCACTGGGCTTCGTTTACTAGTCCTCTCCTCCTGCCACATGACTTCCAGTGTTGCTCCAGAGAAATGCATGGTTATAAACTGTCACATGCCAGCTACAAAAGAGTACGCAACTCCCAGAAACTGACCTGAGAATGACAGCCACTTAGTGACATCCATCTGGATGCAAACGCCTATAATTTAGGATTTTTATGTAGATAACATGAGATCAACCTTCATAACGCTGAAGCTGAATAATCAACATGTTTATTTGTTTTCAAGGCACATTCTTAAAGCACAATATAATATGTTTACACCAGGGCAAGATTGTTTTCCTCTCTTTTTTGCAAAGGACTTCAGATATATGTCTGATTTATCCAAATGCTGTCCCATGTAATGTGGGCACTTCTCCCGTGAAAACCTTGGCAAAGCATTATGATTCTGTTTGTAATTGGGGTAGAGCCCAGCGCCTTGCAGATGAGAGAGAAGTGTTTATATCAAGCTGCACCCCAGCCCTGTAGGCTTGCAGTTGATTTCAAATACATACAACTCCAGCCCCAGAGAGGTCCTCGCTGGGGGAGCAAGCACGATGGCAAAAAGGTAAATGTTAAGGTGAGGGTTTACTCCTCTGAATCATTTCCTCAACTCAGTAAGACAGAGCACAGCACTCAACTTCACATGTAAGAAGATTTTGATCATATTACATATTCCTTAGTTTTAGCAGACCATCACAATTGATACAGTGTTTAGGTTGAACATTGCTGTTACTCAGTTATCATCAAATGTTCTTGCATGTACCCCTGCAGATACAAACAAACGATTTTGATGACCCAGATTCCAGAGGCAGGCATACTTGGAAGCAGACATATGTTTCTAATATGCTACTAAAGTGACTTTGGAAAGAAGAGTAGAACTGACCCCACAAAGTTGTCAAGGAAATAATACATTTCAAGTAGCTTGCATAGTATTTTGAAAATGATGCATTACACACATCCTCAATTAATAACAATAATCATTAGTATTTTTATTGTCTTTTATGAACAGTAAGACATTTAAGTGAAAAACTACCTATTAGCTAATCTTTAAGGTCAACCTGGAGATGGAAGAGCCTGGTCTAGTACTAAAACAGCCCATCAGGATCCCTTTTCTGCAGGTAGAATTCTCTATGAGCATTGTTATGGTTTGCATTTGGATGGTCCCCCAAACCTCATGTAGTCATGGAGACAGCTGAGTTTAGCTTTGTGATTGGCTCATTATCTAGTGCTGGGATTGGCAGTGTGAGTGCTGCACCTGCCCAGGGGCAGGGAGCTGGCATACAGTGTAAGGGAGGGAAGGAGGCATGCTCATCCCTTTTTGCTCTTATGCTTGCAGCAACTGTGAATGGCTCCCCTTAGCCACACCTCCTTGCCTTGGAGCCAGCTGAGTATGTATTGAGACCTACAAAACCTGTGAGCTAAATAAACCTTTCCTTCCTTCATGTTGGGCATCAGGTATTTTGTCTCAAAAATAGGAGAAAAGTAACCAAGACAAGCACGTCCACATCTAAACAAAATTTGCTTTCCCTCTCCTATGTGTGACTGTACCTACAGGCTTTTTGTTTGTTTGTTTATTCTGGGTGCTGGAAAGCACATGATCTGACACATGCTAGTCACTAATGCCACTGAGTAACAGCCTAGTCCAGGGAGCCAGAGCCTTACTATTGTGCCAGGACATTAAAGCTGAAATATGCTGCACCCCTGCCCTTTCAACTCTGTCACCCAGGATAAATTAACTTCCCTGTCTGAGCCACATACAGATATGTGAATAACTTGCAAATAAATCTTGAAGTTTTAAAGCATAGTGTGAAAGGTGTTTTTGTTGTCATTTGTCAGGAATGAATAAAATGTGCCTTTGATTAAAAGTTAGTTAAAAATTAATGAATTTATCTGAGAATACTTCTGAACCAAGAAACTATGTGAAAGTGATCTTGGGTTATCAATTTTTTTTGTATTGTTTTAATGAGTGTTAGATTTCTGTGGCTATGAAACTGTACCGAAGGTAATGATTTTCTAAGGAGGAAATTCATTACCCCTGGCTAAGGTAAACCAGGGGTTTCAAAGGTATCAGTCCATAGCTGCTTGACCTGTCTCCCTGGCACTGTGGTGAGCAGTAAGGACACCAGGCGGGAAGCACCCAGAAGAGGGGGTCTGTTCATCACAACAGCCAGGAGACAGAGACGGGGGAACCTCAATATTCCTTCCAACGGCACACTCCTACCGAACTCGTTCCATCGCAGTAGGTCTCACCTCCTCATGGGTCCATCACCTCTGTGGTGATAGAAAGAGTGAGACTTTCACCCCTGGGGAACGTTCTAGATCCTAAGTCTACCAAGTTCCTACTCATCATCACCCATGTAAATTCTGTTTTTAAAATTCATGAACAGTGCTTAGAAAAGACTGAGTAATTGATCCATTATTTTCATCATCTTGTTCTCCTCTCATTTATGTTTATACTTCTATTATCTATTTTGAAGAAAATTTGAAAAGAAAATTGGCAAATTGCAGAAACCATCAGAAACAGGTGGACATGTGTTATGGCTTGTGACTAGCTGTCCTCCCAAAGCCTCTTGTGGTCGTAGATGTGACTTCTCAGAGCTGCCTGGCTCTGGAGTGTGTGACTTTGGGATCTGGGGTGCGTACTTACTAAATTAGTCCACTGATTGGTTTGGTGTAGTTCTGGGTAAGATTAAGCGTACCCCATGCTGAATGTTAGTGCTACTGCCCTAAAATCACATGGTCTGGATAGAACACAAGGTCCAGAATGAGGCCTGCTGTGGTCACATGTCACTTGCCACTTCTTGCTTGTGCTTTTTGCTGCAGTCTGCCCACCAGGAAGTGTTCTCCCTTGCGATGCCCCTCTGCCAGGCCACCCTGCCTTAGAGCCAGTTGATTGTGGACTGAAACCCCTACAGACTGTAAGCTAAATAAACCTTTCCTCCTTTAACTTTGGGTGCTGGGTAATTTGCCACAGCAATGAGAAAATTTTAAGAAAACATGCTTTTATTGCAGCTATCTTTGTTTATAATGGCAAATGGACTGAAATTTTGATACAAAAAAACTTATCAATATTACAATTCAGGCTACCATTAAAAATAAATGAGACCCATATGAAAAATAAGACTTTTTAAGGTTATTTGGACAGTGGCAAGAGTAGGAAGTAGTTATATGAAAAAGTGATTTATAATAAAAAATCTCTCTTCTTCCAATGTTTGATTTCCTAAACTAATATGAAGTATCTAATATGCTTTGGGGATTTATGAAATTATATATATATATATATATATATATATATATATATATATATATATGACAGGCTAGGTCTGGCTAATTTGAAAGTACGATTCCTAGTCAGTGTTCTGAGATGTGCCTACAAAACTTTCCAAACATAACTGCAATGAACCAAAACCTAGACAAAAGTGAATAATAGGGCACTTTTGCAAGCCAGCTTTTCATTACTATCATTAAAAACTTGAGCAGAACACAAGTCCTTGCTATGCCACCCATCCCCAGGGGGCATCCTGTCCTGGCAGGAGCACCTGTGTTAAGTGTCTGAACATGTGATCCCTCTCCTGCTCCTTATAAAGCTGTGCAGATTCAAACCAGGGTTGGACTCTGATGATCTAATTCAATCACTTCCCAAAGACCTCACATCTAAAAACCAGGCTGGGATTGCTTGTCTACCTGCTTAACTCCATTAGCATAAGACCTTGGGCATTAAACTTCTGCATAGGTTCTGGGGTGCAAATCATACTGATCCAGTAATCTTATTAATCAAAGTCTATGTTCCCATTAAACAAAGAGAAACAGCAATGGAAGTTAATTATTTGCTGCTTCTCTTCTCTGCACCAGACATCAGTTAACCTGTTCCATTTCTAGAACAACTCTTCAAATCATGCATTAGTATTTTCATTTCACTGATAAGGAAACCCAGGATGTACAGGAGTTCAGTAACTAGGCCAAGATTTACTTTTTATTTGTGCAACACCATCTTTGAGAAATCTGAGAAACATCAACGGACACTGAGCTAGGATTTTAGCTGGGAAAGCATTGCAATGACAGACTGTAAGTATACTGCGTGAGATGAAGTAGGAAGGAAGTCCCGTGAAAAGGAAAAGAGAAGAGGGTTAGAAGGGATGAGGAATCCTTGGATGGGGAGAGTTCACACCTCTACATGACGTTCAGGGCCTCTCCACGGTGCCATCTCAGCAAGCCGATGCTGGGGTCTGAGGCCCGGGGAAGAGCTTCTCAGGCAGGGGGGACAGCTGGAGCCATCATGGGAAATCGGGTGGGTTCCGAGTAGCCAGAGCCAGTGAGCAGGGGCAGGGGGCAGGGGCTGAAGCCAGAGTCACTGCAGGGAGGTAACTGGCAAGCGGGCTACTGTGTGCACTTTGGCTAATCCTCTCGCTGTGGGGCTGGACTCGGGGTTTTCATTGAGGAATGAGGTGATACAGCAGGTCACATTTGGAAGGGACCCCTGGCTGCGTGGCTGAGGAGACTGGGGGACGTGGTGGGGAGAGGAACAGACAGACAGGGGAGCAGCTCGCAAGCTCCTGCGATGATCTGATTCGGAGAAGAGAGACGACCGTGCCTCGGTCCAGGCTGCCCGAACCAAAACTAAAAGTAGCTGGATTCTGGATATAATTTCAGAGCAAAGAGGACGTCTTCAAGGACGGGATGACTGCGGGGTGTGAGGAAGAGAAACCCGGGACACCCTCGCAGGTCTGGGCCCCAGCAGTGTGAAGGAGGGAGCTTCTGGCTGGGAAGGAGGCTGAGGTGGAGCGAGCCTGGGGAGACACAGGGTTCGGGTCCGGACGTGCTGGGGTCGGCACACGCACTAGATGCAGAAGACGAAACGCTGAGAAGCGCTTTGGATACACAGTGCGGCGAGCTTTGGGGAGAGGCGGAGGCCGGAGAAATAAATGCGAGTCATCATCAGGAGCTCTGAAACCTTGTGAGTGGATGGCACCACGGAGGGTGGACGGACATAAAGAGGAGCGGGCCGGTTCTCGAGCAAACGGGGGAAAACAGACAATTTCATGTCATTTTGGAAGCTCCCTCTTTCACCTCATAATATGACCGTATAAATTCAGACAAAATTCAGATCATTTCACAGAGAAGATTACAATGCGCACACCACTCCACAGGCCTAGCAGGGACCCCCTTCAGGTTTCTCAAATGTATTTCCTAATCTTGGGGCAAAACAACCCACAGATCCATTCCAACAGTCCGACCCCCTTTTCTTAGGAGTAACCTCACTCTCCATGGACTGCGGAGGGGTGGCGAAGTCAGAGGCCAGGCTGGAAGAGGTGACCGAGTCACACGCAGGCCCCTCCAGCAGAGGAGTACTTCCCGACATGTGCATGTGATGGGTGAAGAGTCATTACAGGACTCTTTTAAAGATTCCATTATTTCAAAGAATTCCCCTGTCCCTTGAACATCAGGGGTAAGGTGGTCTTTATTTCAAAACCGGTGTGGTTACACGAAACTAATGATCCTCTGCTTCCTTACATGGCATATTCCGCAGAAATTAATCAATAAAGGTATCTCTTCAGTCCAGTTCTCCTTCATAAACGTGCCTGCCCCCGAGTCCTGCCCTGGCCCGGCGAAGGCCTTCAGGTAGCAGCGCCGTGCTCCTCCCTCAGCGAAGGAAAAGGGGTCACCGCTGTGAGCGCCCACCTGGGACGCACAGGACTCCCCCGCGGGCGCATCTCAGACGGGCGACGGCGCCCTGCAGGGGAGCGGCCTGCGGGGCCCCGCGTCTCCGGGGACCGGGACCGGCTGGGGGGCTCGGCGGGAGGGGGCACCGCGGCGGGAGGGGGCACCGTGGCCGCCAGCCCCGCCCCGCGCCCCGGCCTGGCCAAGGCGCAGGCTCCGCGGCGGCAGCGTGGGGTCGCGCGGCGCCGCCTCCCGGCCGCCAGGGCTGCGGGCGCTGCGGTAAGGACGGCGGGCAGGGCCGGGGCCGGGGCCGGGGCTTGGGATCGGGCCCGGGATCGGGGCCGGGATCGGGGCGGGGAGGGGGCGCGGGCCGCACCCCGCCGTGGCCGCTGCCCCCGGGGGCTCACAGACGCCCGGGCCGGGCCGTGCGGGAGACCGGGAGACTGCGGGGCGGGCAGGGCCCGGCCCCCAGTGCCGCAGCCGTGCTCCAAGTGGGTTTTGTTTTTTTGTTTTTTGTTTTGGATGCAGCAGATTCTGGCAAGAACAGAATTCTTATCTGAGCATGAGTGCTGTTATTAAAATAGCTAAGAAGATTATTGGAGGGCGTTTGGTCCCTAACCTGGAATTTCCAGAATCATAATTTTCATGATAGACCTTAGTATCGCAAAGCGGGGAAAGGTCAAAAAGCTCACGCATGGTGTAGATTAATCTGGAATAACGTGCACCTCCGGCGGGGGCGCGGGTAGAAGGCAGCTTGCAGATTTACTGTGTGTGTATAGGTTACTTCTTGACCCTCATTGATGCTAATTATTGTCTTCGTCTCTGCCAGTTATTTAATGCTGAGATAGTTTTATTGTTTTTGAAAATATATATACATATGTGAAATTAAAGTACTATAGACATTTTAAAAGAAAAAAATAGCTTCAGTATTTCATTGGAGATAAGCATTTTAACCGTGCTAAATATTGCTCTGGTATCTTTCTAAGCATGTTTTGATCTAACGTCCAATTCAGTATCAATTTACAATTTTATATAACCCTAGAGACAGAAATTTTATAACAGTGACCTCTTATACCTCATTGGAGTCTTGTTTTCTTTGTAACATTATTTAAACTGACTTTTACTACTATATAAAAAGAGGCTCTACTACTATTATATAAAAGAGAATTTACTATATAGTGATGTGCAGACATGGGATTTAGCCATGAAGATACGAGATGCAAAGGTATTTGTCCTTCGGATGATAACAATTATGCTCCTTAAAAGGACAGTCATATATTTCTCGTTTGCTTCATAAATGTAAACATTCCCTTGTTCTCTCTTGTAGATCGAGCTCCCGAAATTTAATTTGTCAAGATGAAGTTTTTATTGGCCATCACCGTTTTTGTTTTAATTTCTTTGTGGGTGGAAGAAGCTTACGCTAAAGAAAAGTCTTCCAAGAAAGGGAAGGGGAAAAAGAAGCAGTATCTGTGCCCATCGTACGTTCTCCATGTCTTCTATTCTTATATAGAGAAACGCCGCTGCGGTTCTATTATAGAAGCAAGGTGGTGTATGAAAACACATAGCCACAAAACTTCATATCAGATTATGTACTCATTTTTTTTTATAGGCAGAAAATGACAGGGTGAAGACATTTTAGAATGTGACAGTTCTCTGTGTTTAAGGTATAGTTTTATAAAATTTTATTTGTGCTGTGGGTTTATGTCATTTTTACTCACCATTTCCAAAATGAGAAAAAAGTTAGTATTGCTTTCTTCTGCTACGTGTGCTACTTTAATTAGACACTGAAATTGCATGTTTGGAGCAAATATTCCTTCTGAAAGTTGATTTTTAAAAATAATCCCAAATGAATATTCTTTAAAAATTCGAGAGATAAACTATGATCTCAAGGTCTATTTGGTTTATACTGATGTGTGACACAGGAAAATTCACATAGTAGATCAGATCTCTCTTCAGTATTTGTAAAGGATTTATATTAGGAAACTAGGATATTTCTCAAAAAGCATGTCGCTAAATGTGAAGTTCCTTGTAAAAATAAAATTAATTTAAATATATCTCCCAAGATAAGGTTTTACAGCTTGGATTTTTTTTTTTATAGGAAGGGTTAATGTTTCTGGTGGATAAAAGCAGATAATTAAACAATATACTCATAACTTCAGAAAATATGTGTCTTATGTAGTAGCGCAAGATATTCAGTGATCTGTAACAAAAACTAATTTGGTGCTATGTCATATTGATCTTAGCCCACCTTGTATTTCAGCAGCAGCATCAAATACCATTACTAAGTGTCCATAAGAAACACTAAGGTCTATTTTGGGAATGATGTATTTTGTACGGATGTGTAAGGCTAAAGGCTTGGACAGAGTGTCACATAGGTAGAAAATCAAGCTAAATAAATAAACTTCCATATCAAAGAAGAGCTCCCAATATTGATCTTTAATAGTCTTAATTCTTCAACTATTTGTTTGGTGTCAGGCCCCATTTTGGACTGTCCAACCAATGGCCCCGAGTGATGCGTGTGTCCCTGCTTGCTTGTCTTCTCTGTTGGGTATCAGCCGGTGATAATGTGGAAGTTCATGGTAACTCCAGTCAGCAGAGCTCACGGAAGGCTGTTGAGCATTGCACCCCTAAGGCTCCCGAGGGCAAGGACACGGTTCCAAGTCTGAGCTGCCTCCTAGATTAGCCATTTGTTTGCTGAGTGCAGTCATAGCGCCACCCACTGCTGTGTGTCCTTAGTCAGGCTGATCCTGCCTGTGCATCCGTAGTCTCCAAGCAGGAGGTTTCCCCATCGGAGGAAGCAGAGGCCCCACCCCATGCTCATCAATCTCCAGCCAGTTGTCAGGGAGCTCTGGACAGCACTTCTGATAATTACCGTGTATTTTACAGCAGTGTTGTGCTGCACATCCTTTCTCTTTCTGCAACTGCACTATTCAATTATCTCACATATAAAACCAGACTCTAGGTATTCAGGGTGTTGATAGTAAGACAGATTTTTTTTTAAGTCGCATTCAGTAGATGAAGAGTAAAGGAAGAAACTTCCTCTTTGGTGCATAGGGGAATCTTGAGTCTTCGAGTACAAGGAATCATATGTACCTGTTAAGCCCATGTCAGCGTTTCGGATATGTTTTACAATTAGTTGAAATTTTGTCTTTGAAATTTCTACCATAGCTTTAAATTTAATTTTTATGATTATGAGACTAGATAAAGTTTTATCAATAGTTGGAATGGTGATGTGGCTGAAAATCTGGGTTATTAAAAAGCAGATGGATCTTGGAGAATTAAGAATTGTGTATTTCTTGAGCATTTTCCTGAAAAACCTGACTTACTTATCACTGATTTATGAACTCAGAGTATTAGGGTTATCTTTGGTTGTGATTGGTTCTTTAGACCCTCAAATTAAGAATCTCAGCTACAACAATGGCTGTGGATAAATATGTAAACTTTAGGGCTATAAAATGATCTAATCTGTTCAACTTCTATAAGTTGATTAGGTATAAATCATCTTGATTAAGAGGAGTATTTGTGATACTAAGCTCAGAATTTAGTTGCAGACTACAATAATACTTCTCAATATCGGCAAATTCCTGCTTTGGGTTAATTTGCTATACTTACACTTCTTCTTTCTGACTAGCTTCAGTGAAGCCATAGAGCTCTACAGACCTACTAGTTAATGTATGGGAAACAAGACTGAAGTCTTCCTGTTTTTTGATTCTAGGAGCAGTTTTTCCCACAGACTATAAGTAGGGAAAACATGTTTTAAAATGCATAAGAAATAAAGGACTTGGGTTCCTTAATAGTCTATGCTATCATTTTTAAAATGTTACAGTATTTGTGCATATTAATAATACAGAACAGTAGGGTTGGTTCTGGTGTACCGTTCCATGCCTGGAGCATCTTGATGACGTCCACCCCCATCACATCCCTCTCTTTCCTCCCTGTTCCCTCTCACCCCTTCCCCATTTCTGAAGTCTGCCTTCGAGCTGTCTAGGGCCAGATCAGAAATTTTCCTGGCCTCCTCATTTCACTCTTTAAAATCTGCTTTGTTTTGAAATGCTAGAAAACCATAAAGCGATGCTATTATTCCTTTCTCTCCCCCTCCCTCCCTCCTTCCCTCTCTCGCTCTCGCTCTAGCTCTTTTGATCAGTGAGGGATGAGTATGCATCAAATTACCTGATGAGTTTGCTCCCAAAATTTGTAGGAAATTTGTATGCATTAATAAATAAATACATTTTAAATTAGTGAAGGTATTTTAGGTAAGTCCTTAGACACAGTTTTTACAAAACGTATCGCTTGCATTTGTCTTTAACCTGAATATACTGATCTTTCCTTGACTTTCTATTCTGACTCAGTGATTTGGCCCAAATCCATGACTGGAACTGTCATCGCCACTGTTCACTCTTCTAAGTCTCTGTGTCCGGCTATGACCTGTCTGAAGAGGCCACACCCAGGGGTCCTAACTGTCCTACTGTGATCTCAAGCTCATTAAAAGACCTTAACGCCCGAGTCCGGAAGCCCTCCCCACTGCCCATGACACAGTGAGCTCTTTCTCAGCAGATGATGTCCCCAACTCCTTTACCACCCAAACCAGAAGCCTGGGCACCAGCCAGCCGGTGATGACAGACTTGTGACACGCGTGCCGCAGTGGGCACACAGACCCTCTCTGTTGGCACCTGAGCAGAGTCACCCTAGCAGCCAAGCATTGCATGACAGTTTTTTTTTTTTTTTCTAAACTCAAATATCAGTATTCAGGTTTAATTGCAGTGTTTGCACTTTGCCATAAATAGGTTTGGGGTTGTAGTTCAGGCACTCTTCTCTAAAAGGTCCCTTCACTAGTCTAGACTTCCTCTTTCTTTCTTTCTTTCTTTCTTTCTTTCTCTCTCTCTCTTTTTTTTTTTGTTTTGTTTTGTTTTTCTGGTTTTCTGTTTTTGGTACTGGGGATCAAACTCACAGTCTTGTGCTTGCCAGGCAGACACTTTGCCCCTGAGCTGTATTCCTGGCCAAGCCCTTGTCTTTCTGAACTTCTCCAGTTCTGTAGTCACCAAGACTCATTGGTTCAGTGTTCACCAGCTCTGGAATCTCTTTGATTGTTATTCCCTTAAGAATCTTGCTCTGATTGCTCTCCTCATTCCCTTTGATGGTGTCCCAGCTTCTTCCATCAGATCTTTTTCCTCACTGAACCGACAGGGTACTTTGTAAACCTCACCTCTCATAGGTCATCCTAGTACTGGGCCGGGCGAGGCACTCCCGAGCCTGCTGTGCGCAGCTCAGGTTTCCTGAGCCCACAAACCAGGATCCTGAGGTGCTGCCGCTGCACCCCTAAGCAGTGCATTTTCTACCCAGTCCCTGGCGGCGCGATGCAGGCATGGGCGTCTCTGCAGCTGCTCTTCCCTTTCCTGAAGTGACTGTGCTCACTGTCTGTCTTAACTCCGTCTCAGGGCTCTTGCCCGAGTTCATATCCATAGCGAGCGTTTACTACCACTACGCCCTGAGCCTGGGTGTCCAGCCCACAACGCTCTGAAGACCACCGCGCTTACACGCCCACCATGGACCATCTCACGAGGCCCAGACTCAAATTCAGTTCAAGCCTAAGTACTAGCGTCTCCTTCGGGCGACTTTCCCTAATGTTTCTGGAGGTTCTGTGGTTGGCACCCAGGACCTCGGGCACACAGGGCAAATGCTCTGTGACTCCGCCCTGCTGCTAGCCCCTTTCTTAACTACGTTGATCTGATTGGAGAACCCCATTCTGTCCTATCGCAGTTCTCTGCCTCTCATGTTTAAAATATTTTAAGGAAGTCATCAGCTACAAAGCATTTTTCCTCTATATTGTAAACTGTGAGAACAGTGGCCCGTTTGACTCAATCACCAGAGAATATCAACACTTAGCACAAAATATACAGCTAGTGGAAATTGGTTTAAAGAGTGAATGAAGGCCTAAAGGCCTTGATCAGCTCTTATTAAGTCATTACGTCTGGATTTGATTAAGTTACTCGAGAATCACTTATACGACCCCCATGGACGATATTTAGAAATATGGGGTCAATATAAGGAGAAACAGATGAGTTGGCAAATAAGCAATTAGTGGAGCATCCCTATCCTGGATGATGCTTCCTGGTGGAATCATGGGTTTGCTGTATTTAGTATTATGACTGAAATGACCCCGTGGAGCGGAAACACTTCCGAGCTGAGGCTAGGCACTATTGGACATGTTGTGACTGTGTGCGACAGCATTCAGAAAGTTGGATGCTCGAGCAGGGCTAAAGTGATAAACTGGATGTAATAAGGATTAAGTATAAATTACATTTTGGTTCAGACATTACTTGTACAAGTGCAGTAAAAGACGGAAAGAAAACACAGCATGGTAGAGTGGATTTCGAAAAGTACTAGACATTGTAATCATGACACTAAAAAGCCTATGTGTACATGCAGAACTGAAGAAAGAAATTGGTACTTTGTTTTGATAATTCAATATTAACTATATTATTTTATTTAATATCAGCAAAGCATGTAGGCGTTTCCACACTGTACTAGTCAATATTTTTAAGGCAGAAATAGTAACAGTCAAAATAATTAAAATCACATTAGGAAATGCTGAAGAAGCTGAAGACTGAAAGTTGTTTTCAAAACTTTGAAACGATACGAATGAAAAGGTGGATTTTGACTTGACAGCAGTGGTTAAAACCAGGACTGATTAGTACGAACGATAGGAAGTGATGCTTTTGGCTTCAAATTAAGAATAACTTTCTAGTAGGAACCTGCCAAGATATAATTGATCATAAGGGGAGGTGGTAATGTTTCCTGCTATTGGAGGTGCTTAGGCAGGTGAGATGATTACTTAGTAGTGATTTTTATTTTATTTCATTTTTATTTATTTATTTATCTGTTTTTGGTATCAGGGGTCGAACTCACAACCTTGTGCTTGCCAGGCAGGTGCTTACACCGCTGAGCTAAATCCCTGGCCCAGTAGTGATATTTTAGAGGAGGTTTGAGCTCTGAGAGGGAATAGAGAAGATATTGATATTGGAGGTCTTTTCAATTTGTCGGATTTTTAGGATTCTGTAGTTCTAACCTATTATTTGATTATGATGTTATGATTATCCTATAGCAAAATGAAATGAAGAGAATGATCATTTTAGAAATTTTATTTTAATACATTTATTTAAATGCATTTGCCTTTATTTTTGATGTATTGACCTGGAAGGTTCTCCTGCATAAAATAAATTATATCTTGATCTTGTGATAGTAAAGATTTAAAAATCTTCCATGACAAAATCTTTCCTTGAAATTGCTTGAATAATCAGATCTTCAAAAATGTTGCTTTCAGACCCAGAAAAATTCTTTTTTCTAACATTATCCAATAGGCAAAAGTATGCTGAACTACTATACCTCTGAAGAAAAAAAAAGGTTTCAGGGTGATAGATGCAAGTGACCTAATCAATGCCTATCATAATTAATAAGAAAAAGGTGCAAGCATATAGGTTTATATTGGTAAGTATGTTATATATGAAACATTGAAGTATACTTGCAGAATTTTCAATTGAGTAACAGTAATAAATCAGAACTATCTCAGCAAACAACAACATCAAGCAAACCAAAACACAAGTTTTCTCTTTGTATTTTTGTTCTTACCAGGTGTAATAGCACTTGTGATAGTGAACCTTTCAGGCCGTACGATGTCTCAATACATTGCTGCCACTGCAGCCATCAGTGAGCTAGGGGAACTTCTGCCTGTTGTAGAAGACTGAATTTCAGACATCTGGTAGCTTGCAATAAGTGGAACTAATTTATTTCCAAGTTGTGTTTGAAATCTCTCCTCATTTCCCCCATTTTTGGCTCATACCATATTTTAGGTTAAAGAGGTTCAGAACAAGCCCTCAAGGGTTGAAGTTTGCTGTTACTTCGTGTATGGCCATGTTAGCATGTACATATCCTATTGTCAAAAGTAGTTTTCCACTATAATGTTGACACAATAGCTTTAAAATGGTATGAGTCGCTTTTCATTTGTGTCTGGTTCTGAACGATATTGGGAAAAGCATGTCTTGCTTTGTGTGTTCACAAACCAAAGAAATTTTTAAGATGTAAATGTGTTTGATGTCTTTTATGGGAATTTCTTTATCTCCTTCAGAGAGATATGGAACCATTTAATGAGAGCACTTGTGCAATTCAGTTTTACATATGATAGGAAGGATGAAACCGTGAAGCATCCAAGCCATAGTATGTTGTTGAAATATTAGTCATCTTTTTATTCTGATTCTTTCTTTCATCTCATATTCACCAACACAATAAATTGGCTTTAGTTTAGTTCCAGTTTATTACTAATCCACAGAAATGTTCAGGACAAGTGTGTGGGCCAGAAAATAAGAGGCTGATTGGAAAAAGATTCGAATCATCTGTAAAACACATATCCGTGAGGATCGCCTATGGTATCACTATGCATCTAGATCAAATATTTTGCAAATATTTGCTTGTGTATTTCCTTATTATCTACTGAAGAATTCCACTGTAATGCTATGCTATTATTTTGTAATCAATCAAATGAATGATCTTCCCTTTCCAACTATCTTTCCGGGTTTTCAAGTTGGCATCCTCATTATTCTAGTTACTCAGCCATGAAACTTAAGTGAAATCTGCTTTTCTTTCTCTTAAAATGACCTCCAGTATCATCTTGCTTATGTTTTTCCTTAGTGCATCACCTCTTGCCATCTTTATCAATGCATCCGCTACAATATTTTTCTAGTTATATCTGCCCTGCTATTTTCTGTGCTCCTTCTCATTCATCTTTGCATACTGTTTCATTTTCTCCTTGTTAGTCTTATGTGCAGCAACCCATAGTAGTGCCATATTGCCTGATAATGTAGTTTATTCATGCCACCTTGATTTTCTAGGGCCTCCCTACTTTATTTTCCAAACTTAATGTGAAACTACTCTCTTACTTCAGAAAGGCTGATCTGCCCTGTAACTAACCTTCTCTTTCTATTACTTATTTACAACTTCCTCCTTACTTTGCTCAGTTGTACTAGTTCTTCAGTGCTTGTATCCGATGTTACCTTGGCTAACTAGACTTTTTAAATAATTAGAAGTTTTAATTGGAAATATGAGTATTATGAATTAATTGCATACCATCGCAGTTTAAGCCTTGGATGCTTCAGACATGAATAGAAATATAACATTTCAATGGAAAAAGTGTTCATGTCATGTTGGGTAATTCATTGGGAGTATTATTGTTAAATTCTTTTTGCTATAGTTTATGGCAGTAACAATTATGTAGAAGTTTGGAGAATCACTGTGTTTGATTAAACGTGAACATCGTGGGCTGTTGTTTGATTGATTGTGCAGCAGGTTTTTTCTTTGAAGAAGTAAGAGTAACCAGCTGTGATTTAAAATGTTACATAGAATGAGGTAGACTTCTTTTGTATAACCCCAAGTTATAAAACTAGGACCAGAAAAATGCAGGAGATGAGTTCAAATTAATGGACACTATGGAAGGAGAAAATGGGTTTCTATGTGAAAGTCTCTATCACCAGAGTGCTTGAACATAGCTTGGGCAGGAACACTGTCAAATTCAACCCTTGCTGAGAAATTAAGAATTTTTAAAATTCTTCTTCTTCTCCAAGGTCTATTAATGTTGAATGCCTTGGTCTCCCAGGGTCCAAGTCTCTACCGTGTAGTCAAAATTAGATTAGATTTAATTGCTTACATGACAGTGTCTTCTATTTCCTAGTTAAGCCACACATAGTATTAACTAATTTATAAATACTTGCGATGAGGGGCTAATAAATATTTTTATACCCTGCCTTCCTCAGAATTCTTTTCATGATTGTTCCTTTCTATGCTTGCCAAATCAGATGAAATCATATGGATAAATGATTACATGGAAAAATCATAAATTGATCTTTGATAGATTAGTGCTTTGGCAGTAAAGCCATGAAATATGTTCTTTACAATTCTCTTTGTATATCTGCTAAATCATGATGGACAACGTTTTATCTAAATCCTCAGCCTGCAACACTTTAAAAAATGATTGAATTTGACTTGCAGAAATGTACCCAGTTTCAGGTGACTAATTCCTGAAGTGAAGCAGAGTAGATCTGTTTACAAAAGTCTCCTGTGTCCTCCTTGAGATGATCCTGTCACTGGCTGTTACTGCTCCCTGCAGAGATCTGAGAATCCTTTATAGTAAATGAGTCTTCTTACTATAGACTTTTTATGGAAATGCACACTTAGAATGCATGAAGATAATTACTCAAATTTATGTACATACAAATCGCTCCTCTGAGAAATGATGTAAATGTGAAATATTCCCAGAGCTCCAATTGGAATAAAAATAAAACACTAAATCACTAATAGAATATATTGGATAACTTGAAACATATGACCTTTATGAATCTTCATGCAAGGCAAAAATATTAGGATTCAGGATCATTCAGGGATGTTGACTTTTCTGATTCCTGAAAACAGTGTGGTCGGAATGTCTGATGGGTTAACAAGCAATCACTGCAGCAGTGTTTATCTCAGCGACTCCAGGGGCAGGGCTAACAAGATCATCTGGAACTTTGACCGCAGCACTCTTAATAGCATCTGTAATTTCTGTTCTCATTTACTTGAACACGTATAATATTTACGGTTCAGTTCTACACATGGAGATGTTCTCAGTAAGAATTGTCATTTGTGTATTTTGTTGTTGGTCTTGTCTTGGCGGGATCTCCATCGCGCTTCTACAGCCTTCTTCCCTGCCCATGGGCAGCTCTGCCACTTTCTTTCCATCTGGTTTCGGTGTTTCAGTCTACTCATTTTAGCCATACCATAAGATTTTAACCTTTACTATGAGGTTCATGGAGCTGGAGCTTCCAGAGAGTCTTTCTTTTTGCGCTCCGGGTACTTATTGCAGTATTCTTGCTTCTGTCCTCTGCTCTTGTCTTGGGAGAAACCCTTTCTCTGAAGCCCTGGACCCTGTCTCTGCCACTGTCTCCCGAAGCTTTCTTCTTACCAGCTTACTGCTGCTCATGTTTTACGTTTTCTTCTTTGTCTGTTTTTTCCAAGTGCTCACACACATACCAGGGGTCTCTCACCTGAGACGTGTGTATGGATTTTATAGTCCCCTTTCTGAATTTTGTTTCTTTCTTCTGTGCGTGCTGTTTCTTATGTTACACCTTGTGCTTCCTGAACTACGCTTCACTATTTCGTTAGTTTATTTGAATTTCCTTAATTACAAAAGCCATGCATTATTATTGTGACAAATGAAATAATGCGAACCACTTTATCATTCCCTTGTTAATATCTTCTGACCCCTGTCACTACTCCACTTTTTGATTAAGATACTTATTTTATTCCCCTTAAATAAAGCTAGTGACTTTCTCTTAAGTTCTTATTTTTACTTGATAAAGACTGTTCATCATCTTCTACATCCTGAAGCAATTCCATTTCGCCTGTCCCACCTTTGGCTTCCAGACTTTACTGACTTCTGGGTCTCTTTTTCCACCTCTATGACTATAACTGATTAACCACTTTCTCTGGCTGTTCCTTTTTTTGTCCCCAAATACTGAGTTTTGCTAGATAGTTATCCTTGGTTCTTTTAGGCTTTGACTCATCAATTTTCCTCTTAGTGTTTTCAGTTTGTGTCTGTGTTATGCATATATCTTCATCTCTTGTTCTTATGAGTTCTAGGCACTTAATTTAATTTCCTGTTGAACTCTAAAGTTAATATATAAAGCACCCTAAACTGGCTGTACCATGCAGATTCCCCAGCTCTGCATCCAGCCTTTCACAGGACCTGTCTGAAGCATCTCCAGTTCTCGCTTGCCCTGTTGGTTCCACCCTCATCTCTCATCACTTACCTTGGTGGGTTTTGCTCACAGTGCGTTCTGCATTGGGCTCTTTCTCCCCATCTGTGCTGCGGTGGGCTTGTCAGGCCTTGACCATTTCAGCTCGAGTCTGTCACTGTAGTTACTTGCTGCAAACCAGGGTTTCTACCCTGTCCTCTCCCATTTGTTGGTGCTGTAGAGATGGGGACCTCTGATTGTGGACCTCAGGACCCATTTATAATCTGAAACATTCTGAAGGATGCAAAGAGCTTGCTACAGGTGGGTTCCATCTGTTGATGTTGGCTTATTATGAACTGAAGCAAACATTAAGTGCATTTATTTATTAAAACATTTAAGAGATAATGGTGTAGCTCAGTGATGGAGAAGTTGTCTAGCATGAGGCAGACCCTGGATTTGATCCTGAGTACTACAGAGCCAAAACAGAAATGCGTACAATAACTATGGCTATTAAACATTAGCATGAACTGCTAATTTTATTAAAATCGACTGTATTTTCAAAAATCAAATTAATGAGAAGATAAGGGCTTTCTCACATTACTGCATATCCATGCGGTGGCTTCACGGAAGAGGGCAGGATTCTCCTATCTGCTTCTGCAGTTGCTTCATTATGATATATTGTTTCCATTGAAGTATGTGAAGAAAATGTGATCTCATGCAGACATAATTGGAAAAAGGAAGAGTATTTTAACAGCCTTTTTATAATTGTGACTGCTCTCCTTTAATGTCATGCCAAAAATTAACAAATAATAGTTCCTTAAGAGATAACTGCAATGTGAAATCTGAAATCAGATCAGTGAACATTTTGTTCTCTGTTTCATAAAAATTCAGTGCTCTGTCTCACACATTTAAGGATCCTCTTTGTCCAAAAATGATCTTACAGTATCATGCATTGGACATGTGGAAAATACTGATTTGTTGAATTTTGAAAATCTTCCAGATGTTGACACATTTCATTACAGAGTATCAAAAAAGAAAATCCATCTCCAATATCATTTTCTACCTCTTGGGTGAAACTGTGCAAATACTGGTGGTTAATATGTTTTCTAAAACTCTGATTTTTGTTTGAAAGTTGTATCATTTTTTCAATGGCAACAAATACTTGGAGCGTTATTTTCACAAAATCACAGACTGTTTTCCTCCAGTTTTGCAAAAAATAAAAAAAAAATGCTATGGTTTTCTGTGGTTTCTGTGACGAGGGCTGGTCTTGTTCAATTGGTGAGTCTGTCGCTCAGGTCACTTTTCCAGAAACAGCCAGGCTCCTTCGCTGTGCAGCGTACCTGCTGCACGGATGCACTCCATTTTGTCACGTAAAATACTAAGGAGATCCTGACTTCCCTTTCAAAGTTTAATAAAAATAATATTCTCTTAGCACTTCTTAGGAGCATTGTCTTTTAAGTATTTTTCTTCTTTGTAACTGCTGGGACATGGTGGTAAAGAACACATGGGTACTTAGTACATACAATACTATTTTCCTGATTTGTGCTAATGAACCATCAGTTTTACCCACCGTCGCTCTTGCACCATTAGTGCACGTTCAGCATAAAAAACACATTGTAATTATCATTATGGAGATTTTTGGGCTCTGTGGACTGCCTGGAAAATTCTTGGCTACCTTCAGAATCTGTGAACCACACTTTGAAAACTGTTAGTCCTTAGTGTCAGCGTACTTGTGGATCTTAATAGACATTCGATTGTTTACTTCTCTGCTTGCGGCCAGCCTTTTCTCTTTCCAGTTCTACTCTGCACTTCCTGTAACTTTCCCTGGGGTACTGACCTCTGCTCCTGGACAGCCCGCGCTCCTGGTGAGTCTCTCCTCTTCTGTATAAGAAAGCCTAATCATGAGGAGGGTGCTTGTACATCTTTCTGAAGATCGCAGTGTTTGTAGTCACAATATTCCAGGGTCCCCCTTTTTTGCTCATCTGTACATGTCAGAGTACACCCTGTCTGTTTGGAAGGTTAGAAAACTTGAGATCTGAAGAGGCAGAGGAGACCTCTTTCCTAAAGCAGTGTCCCTGCTGGTGGCAGATCTCAACTTAAACTTAGGACTTTCAGGTCCCCCCCCCCCAAAGTTTCTCATGAATGTTCTTGCTACTTTTCATGTCTGTTTTATCTAATTTCACTGATGGCAACACATTTTTCATCTTTGTTGTCATTCAGTCTTTTTATTTTTATCATTTTCAAGTGATATTTCGGGCTCACTTGTAGCTTTTACTAAAATTTAAATTTCACTTAGGTTCTTTTAAAATAACAGCATTACTGTCGAAAGACACACTCTTCCAGTCTTCCTTTCCATGGACATGTGTTCCACCATGTAAAAGCACCTCCTTAGTTTAATTAGTAGTGTTCAGTCTGGCCATTACCCGCCAATGGAGGTTTGGTGAATGAGAGCGCATTCTGAGCTGCCTTTGTTAGGTAACAGTACATTAAGTTGCTTTTCATACTGCGTGTATTTAAACAGATCCACAGGGGTGCACCTGAAAGAGATGTGCATTGGAACTGTATGCAGTACGAGTAGCTAGGACAGAGGGCAGTTTAGTTCTCACATGTTGAGTTTGAAGTGTCCGCTAGACATCAAAGAGCAAATGTTAATTGATCGTTGCGTACAGAGTCAAAAGATTTGGGACGTGGTCTTGGCTGCAGGTACAAATTGGAGAGCTGTAAATTGTGATAATAGATGAGGTCACTGAGAAAAGATTGGGCATAGGTTTGAAGAAATGAAGAACAGGCAGAAGACAACCAGGAAAAACAGCCAGGATTACAATATGATTGGTGTCCTGTACTTGGATCTCAGTGAAGTTAGGAAAATCTTTTATTGATCAGCAATGTCAGGGACTTTTTAGGTCAGAGGACAGGTGCGCTTTGAGGAAATCAGCCTTTGAGTTTGATGACATAGTTTATCTTGACAAGACTTGTTTCTATGGACGGTACTTACAAAAGTCTTAATGGATTGGATTCAAAGGTTATTACAAAGAGAAGAAATGAGAGAGGCAAGTATTAAAATTTGTTTGAAGACTCTTAATGGAAAAGAAATCAGAAAAGTTAGCCATGGGGGAATTACAAGGTCATTGGACAGGTTTCTAACAGATGGGCGTTAGTAAAAGTGTTTCTAAGCCAGTGAAAAGGTAATAAGAGAACAAGAACGTTTGTCACCCAAGAGAGGACAATTGCGGAGTGACTTCACTATGTCTGAGCCGCTTGGACCAGTGGAGGTGTAACACTGAGTAGCATTTTATATCTTTTTAGAGTTTATATGTGAGGTTCACAATTAGATCAGTGATTATTTTTCTCAAAGCCATGTTCGTTTGGGAAATATAATGAGAGGTTTCATGTGGTATCAGCCTATCAGTACCTTGTAACCTTGACCATTAATTAGGATGCAGATTTAAGGTAAAATATGTTACTCAAATAGCTGAGGTGTCAAAGTTTTTTGGCAAATAGAATATAAAGTATGTCACTGAAGTCTCAATTTTATAAACATAACATCTCTGAGAAGATTGTGCAGGTTTTAATTATGGTTCCTTGTTCTCCATGAGTTCTGGGAGAGAAGTAAGTCAATTTTTGAGAATGTCAACTTTTTTTCTCACCCCTGTCTGCCTTTGGCAGTCATTTCTAAGCCGTATTACAGAGTTATATTTTACTGGTGTGTGAAATTTCGGAGAGAAAACTTATTTGAAAAGGTGCATTAATCATTGTAAGATTTCCTATAGATAGCAGATAAAATTCTGGTAGTGATCTTTCAGGGAAAGAAATAGAATTCCTAGGGTGTAAACTATGTTCTTTTACATGATAATCTTATCCGAGAACAGAACTGTTTTTGAAAAGTTATCTTATAAGTTTAATGGGATGCCATCTGATAATTTGATAATGACCAAATCTGGGTAGTTAAAATTTCCATTTCCTAAAACTTTTTTTTTTAATTTGACTAACAAATTGATTAACAATGTGTAAGGATCAAATACAGTATTAATGTTGCCATTGCTCTGACATTATGTTTGAAGCCTCCAAAGATGCTTTCTTCTACTTATTCTAAAACACATGATAGGTTATTGTGCCCTGTAGGCTCCCTTCTCCTCTTCCTACAGAACACCAGGGTTTACTACTTTTATACCTAATAGTGTTTGATACCTGCTATTCCAACTTCCACAGTTTCCCTTGACCTTCTCCTTCCCAAATTCTACTAGTCACTAATACACACTACAATGAATTTTTTGACACCACATATCAGAAAGAACATGCAGAATTGATCCTTTTTCAGTTAACTCCATGTCCTCCAGTTCCATCCATTGTGCTTTATAGTGGCTCAGCAATACTCCATTGTGTATCGATACCACATTTTGTTCATCAGTTTGTCCATTACGGGGATTTAGGCTGACTCAGTATCTTAGCTGTTGAGGACAGGTTTGACACAAAAGTTTTCTGAAACTTTCTGAAGAAATGACCAAATGCTGATGGAGCTATTAATTAGGACCAAGAACTTTAATGTACCAACAAGTTCTAAAAATAGGAATTGATAATACCTGTGACTCTTAAATATCAGCTCATGTGAAGCATCTTAAATACCTGCTTTAAAAGGTCTTCCTGGCTGTATCTGTCGTAACCTTCTGTGTTTGTGTTTTGCCCTCATGTTAAAACCTTTAAGAGAAATGGAATTAATACCAGACTTGCAAAGTGAGTTAAAGCTTGTGAGATGAGCTGGACTCCTGCTGTGTGTGGCTTGCTCCTTTTCTGCCTTTTTACCCCATTTTTATGTAGCCTGGGGGTGGGGCATGATGTGGGTGCTACGCCCTTGGACTGCCAGAGCTGTAAGCTGTGTAAACCTCTGTTTTATGAAACCTCAGGTAGTTTGTGATAGCAACACAAAATAGACTAATACAATTAATTTTCAATGAATATGAACATTTGCATTATAATTACATAGTCAATACATGTACTTAATATATAAGTGATGTGCATTTAAATAAGTCATATTTCCATTTTCTGTAAGAAATTACCACTTTAAGCAGTTAAGAAGTAATGCTTCAGAAAGCTGAATTGGAACTCTTTCTCAGTCATGGCTGAGGGCCCATGGGCCAATAATTAAACAAAATTCAAGAATCCTTGAACGTCAGGGAGGAGTCGGACTTCTGACACCAGTCATGCAACAGAGGTGGCTGAACGTGGGCTCCGCATTGACCTCAGTGGAGTCGTTGTCTAGAGGATGTTCTGAGAGTCCTTGGTGTTTTCCACACTACCTGCCACGGAGGCAGGAGGAGAGAGTTTTCCTTTCTGCGAACCTGAGGAGAGGGACCCACAGGCAGAGTCCTGTCTGTCCCCTGTGTTGGTGGAGCACACAGCAGGGTGCTACCTGATTCCCTTTCAGGGAGCCAAGCCAGGCAATGATTGTAGCCTAGAAACAGGGGACCCAAGGAAAAGGGGGTCATGGGGAGAGGATGCCAAAGAGGTACATTCTTGAGTAATCTGTGTGACTCAGGTGTGGACTGCAGAGGTGACAGCTAGGCCCTGACGGGAGGACAAAGCTCAGGGAAGGAATTCCAGTTTGAAGTGCAAAATGAAGGTGCTTTGTCTCGAAGCCTCTGGCAGGGGAGGCGAACCTTTCAGAGCTCTCAGTGGTACACACAGCCCACTGTGGCATGTGTGCCAAAGGTTGGCCACTCCCTGTCCAAAGGGAGGTGACACCTCTGCATAGTGTGGGCTGCAGCGAGCTTGCTCTGAGGGCTGGAATCCTGAGCTGATGGCCAGAGAAAAGCCAGGGTCTTCCCCAGATGGCTGAAACAGGAGACTCTCACAGAGGAGACTTAGAGCCCGGAAGACGCTGTGAATTCGCCAGACAGGGAGCAGAGCAAAGCCCAGTAGGAAGGGTTCTTATCTGCGAATCAAGCTCAGTTTCCATCCCTGCCTGCACTGCGTATCCTGCTGATGGAGGAGCAGCTCACCCTGGTACTGAGAGTGTCTGGGGACGTTTTGCTATCTGGAGGTGACTGCAAGCCTGACACTTGGTCCTTCCCAGAGCAGCTTTGGATGGGCATGACAGAAGGCAGAATTTAGAATCAAGTCCCTAGAGCCCAGCTTATCCAAACAAAAGTGACATCCAGTGTGGGCACAAAAAGTGCTTGCTTTGATTCACTTGGGCGGGGGCTCTTCACCGCCCAGGACCTCCCCGTTTGCTGCTCTGTGTCGTGGCACGAGGTGTGTGGATCCTTCCTCTCCTTGTTCGGGGCGTGGGCTGTAGCTGCATTGGCAGAAAGGTAATTCTTCAAAAGGGATCCTTTTTTAATCTCTGCAATACAAATAACTTCACCCTAAGAGTTTATACAAAGAGAAGCTGTAAAAAGTGACGAGGCAAGCCTGAGGCATTGGAGGTGGCCCTCGGGCTTTTCCTTGGTGCCTTAGGCTGCAGACAGAAGGGGCGTCTCTTTCTCCCTGTGGGGGCCCTCGGTGCTTCCCAGCAGGGCAGTGGAGCTGAAGTTGCTCATCCCGGCTCGCAGCTTCTGCTCTGGCTCTGGCTCAATTCCTTCTTTTAAAGTTCAGGGTTGTAGCGGCAAGGAAAATAGGTCCTTTTAAATTGAGTTGTGTCGGTTTTTAGAGCTGTAGAGTTAGAGAAGGGATTTGGGAAACCAGACAAACGAATCCCTGAGTCTTACTCTGGTGTTGGTGTGAGAAATGAGGATATTCTCTTTATTTGCTTAACGGAGCCATGTATTCATACCTTGCAACTAGTTTTGACCCAGTGCTTGTTTTTCTGACTTTTGAAACATAAATTTCTCTTCCTCTTTGTATGACACAAAATAGGCCTCTATGAATTATTTGTCACACAAAGGTTAGGTACTCTAAGCTCTTATTATATTGTCTTATTTAATTCGAGAATCAGGCTTTTGTGAAGAGGTGATATTGTGGGATTGCTTTCCCTGTTCACAAATGAATGGAGGCACAGTTTGTGCCCGAAGCTCCCCTCCCAGCCAGCGGTAAACTAGGATTCAAATTCAGTTCATCTCTCTCCAGAATTTGGGAGTTTAAGCCCCGAGTCAAAGGAGCTACATTTTTTTCCTACTAGATGAAAAGGGAATCTTGGCTTTGGTATATGGTATAAGAAGTTGCAAAAAGATATGCTGATAATTTAAAATTAGTATAAACTCATACGGAAAATATATATATTGATGATGTTTGGTTCAAAGAATGATAATAAAATAAACATTTATATGCTTGTTACCCAGTCCAAGAATCAGTACATTACTATTGCAATTTTAACTGGGTGTGTAAGCTTGTGCATTACACAATTGGTGTCTGTGGCTTTTTTGTTAATAGATTTTGATGAGCAGGGTGGTGCCAAAATGTGCCTGCCTGATTTTTTCTCACTTTCTTTACAGTTCGGCTGTACCATTTAGCAAGGTACAGTATGCAGACTGAGGTGGTACAATGCAGTGGCTACGCATAGTTCATGAATCTACTGCTCAATGACACAGACAATTTTTAGTACTCTAGAAATAGCCCCGATGCCGTATCCCAGTATCTCTTTCAAAAGGTTAATAATCACTTTTCATTTTTATTACCTTAGATTGGTCTTGCTTTCTTGACCTTCGTACGGAAGGATAACAGTAGATGTGCTTTTTCTCCCAGTTTGTCAGCACGTATTTGCAGTTCACAGCAATCGCATTCTTCATGGAAAGTTGGACCATGGGACTAACGCATCTCACGTGTTTTGTCATCCCTCCCTCCATCTCTTACTCTCCTTCCTGTTTGCAAAATATCTATTTCCTGTTATTTGTTATTTATTTTGCTCTTTATTTATAGTTGGATTTCTCATATAAGAAAAGGCATGTGATATTAAAGCTTCTGAACCTGATTTATTTCATTTAACATTATAATCTCAAGATGCATCCATTTTCCTACAAATGACTCAAGTTTATGCTTTTTATGGCAGAGTAGTACTCCACTGTGTATAAATACACATTTTCTTTATCCTTTCACCTGTTCATGGACATACGGGCTGCTTTCCAGATTTAGCACCTGTGAATTCTGCTGCTATAAACATGGGTATGTGTATGCCACTGTAATACAATCTCTTTAATTCCTTTGGGAAGATACCTAGAAAGGGAAGAGCTGGGTCAAGTAGAATTTCTAGTTTTATTTTCACTCAGAATCTCTATAGTGATTTCCATAGCAGTTGTACTGCTTACACTCCCACCAGCAATTTGAAGGGTTCCTTTCTCCCCATGGCTTAGCCAGCATTCTTGTTCAGTATCCAGTCTGTGGGTCTTCATCCCTGCTGTGGGTGGAGTGATGGCTTCTGCCCTCCTATGACGATGTAGCAGGTCGTTGTGAAATTATTAACATGTTTATCTGTCTTACTGTCACATGAAAAGCTCCAGGTTTAGGGGAGGGCTTTCCAAGCAAAGACCATTGCAACAGGACAGGTGTTGCAGTCATGAGATCGCCAAGCCTCCCCGAGGTCAGCAGACAGCTCTTTGCTTTTGTAAGCACAGCTGAGGCTGGAAGGAACCAAGGCTCAGGGAGTGGATGAGAAGGTGGAGTGCTGGTAGATTCTCTTTGCTGTAAGTGGATTGTTGGGAGGGCCCATGAATGAGTATTTACTCCACTTCCAGTGATAGCTTACCCACGGGAGCAAGAGAAATTTGGAGGGCCTGCGGTCAAGGTCAGTTGGTCACCATGTAGTTCAGAATGATCAGTGGAGACGAGCAAACAGTTTGGCCACTCATTTATGAGTCAGAGGTGGGTTGGAGGTCTGTGTCCAGGCGTGGCATTGGTAAAAGGGGCATCAAAGGGTCTGGTCCGGGGCAATTAGGGATGTTTGGTTCTTTGTTAGTGATGTCCTCCATGTGACACTAAAGAATGGGGCTTTTTCCTAACATTAGGTTTCATTCCATGGGCTCAGGTGGGGTTCAGCTGTCACATCAGGATTGCTGGTGAGCGTTCAGTGTCTTCAGATTGGGCCTCTGTGATTAAAGGTATCATCAGCACTCTGTCCATACGCTCCAGTGGGCATGAGCATTTCTACCTGTTGGGCACATACTCCAGAGGAGAAGTTCTGTATCGTGAGGTGTATCACTTCAGAAGGTATGGACGCTTTTCCAGTAATGCTACCTTCAGAAGTCAATGAGTGTCTCTGTAACTGCACCACCTCGTCAAAACTTGATAGTTTTGCAGTTGTTTTAATCTTAGCCATCTGGTGTGAATGTCATGAGATCAGATTGTGGTTTTAATTTTAACTTCCTGGATGATTAATGTGACTGACATCTTGCTGTATGTATATTGGACTTTTAGCTGTCCCCTTTTACAAAGTGATTTTTCAAGCATTTGTACACTATAAAAATTGGTTTTTTTTTTAATTAATAAGAGTTCTTCACACAGCATGTACTAGATCCAATCTTTTTTGGATATATGCATAGCCTCAATGATGAGGACCTGTTCTCAGCTAATTTTTCATCTCGTGAAAATCATGGAGTGTCCTTAACACAGATGTGGGCTTTCCTGCGGGCCGGGAGTTGTGTGACTCATAGTGTGGGGGGTGAAGGCCCTGACATCCTGCACACAGCCCTGGCTTTGGACACACCAGGCTCCGAGGCTGCATTGCGTTGATAGAGAATAGCTTTTCTTCCTTCAGTAACAGATAGACTTTAATTTACTGGGACATTTTTACCTGACACACTTTTATTTTGTTTAACTCTTGGAATTTTTTTGTCATTACATCTCACTTAAAGCACATGCAGCTTTAGAAGCAAAGTTCTTCTATCAGCCTATTTTCCCTACTTTTAAAATCTATTGTTCTATTTTTTTTTTAAATTAAGAACTAAGCCATATGCACACGGAGTAGCCCAGAGCTACCTGGGCCAGGATAACTGGCATCGCTGCCCTCCTTCTCCATACCCTGTCCCTTGGAAAGGTCTGCAGAGACAGTGACCCAGGGGCTGTCACCTCCCGTGACCACAGTGACGTCCTCCAGAGACCTCCGGAAGGGTCCTCTCAGGCTAATTTTACAGTCATTCTTTCTAGTAAGTAGGAGGAGTACAGGTTAAAGTAGAAAGTGTATGACATCATTGCAAATCAGTGGATAAAGTGTTCACCAAAGGCATTACAGTGTGGCAATGTTTTAGGTGATAGAAAAATTTTCAACTCCCTTCTGATCTTAGGGGCCACCATCATACGTGTGGTCTGTCTCTGGTGATATGCCAGTGGGTGGTGCATGACTGTACTAAAATCTCCACTCTTTGATGCATATTTTTATCTGCTTAACAGTGTTAGGATGGGCTTGACCCTGCATGTTCATGGGTTTCAGCTACAAGGATCCAACCAACTGTAAATCAAAACACGTGAGGGGAAACTGTGTCTGTCCTGAGTGTGTACAAATTTTCCATTCGTCACCAAACAATGCAAAATTATAGCTATGTGCATAGCATATTGTATTAAGCATTAAAACTAATCTAGAGATTAAATGTATAAGGGGATTCTATGGGCTGTATGCAAATACTACCTGATTTTATTTAAGGTATGCTGCATATATTTTTTGTGACAATGAGGCTCCTAAATTGTTTCAACATACAATGCAGTATCCTTCCTTTTTTAATTTAGATTTTTCTGCAGAATTTTTAATTTGGGGGTAGATACACAAGAAAATGATTGTCGATTATTAACTGGAAACGTTCAAGGCGCTCGCTCTGACACTTCCCCTGGCCCCGTCTGCCTTCCTCTGGCCTGCCCTTGCCTGTCTCGCTCTTCCATCCAAGACTAAACCCAAGGGAGCTGGAAATCTCAGCCTCCTGTTTTGTGGGAGAACCTGAAATGGGGCTTAAGCTTTTCAATTTTTCGCTTCCATAGGATCTTTTGTAACATACTCAAGTTTTCTATTTTGGGTGACCGAAAAGAAAAATGACAACACACCTCAAGTCAGTACCCCTCTCTAGTTGTTATTTTATTTTTATGCTTTTTTATTAAAATCTGCTGCCCAAAGAATTAAATTTTTCTTTCTATTTCATGGGAGAAGGGGTGAATAAACAAGTAGACCCATTTTAATTTTCTGATTTCAAAAGTTGAAATTCTTATGAGCTCTATTCAATGGTGTTTCATCTTGGTGGAGCTTACTGTTTATTTCTCCATGTGCCAAATTCTCCATAGAAGAAAGCCAAAAATTTAAATTGTATTTCCAAGTAATAGCTGTGCAACTGGTTCAGATAATAAGCCAATTGTTTCAGTTAAAATAAAGTGAGCTCATTTTTGATGGATGTTTTTCTTTACTCAATTGAGCAGTAACTCAAAATGTCACCATGTTGTAGGTGCATATGCAGTGTGGATGGTTTGAAGGGAGAACTGTCTACTAGGGATCATTTGCTAAATTTTTTTGTTGTGATAGGAACACTTAACATGAGATCTACCCTGTTAATGTGTGTGGTACGGTACTATTCACTATGGTGAGATATGGAGAACTACTTATCTTGCAAAGATGAGAGTTTATGCCACCTCCACAGCAGCTCCTTGTGTCTCCTCCTCGCCCCTACGGTGGACGTTGTACTACCTGCTTCCGTAAGGCTGAGGACTCAGTTACTAGGTGTGATTGGAATCACGTTGTATTTGTCTTTCTGAGACCAGCTGATTTTGCTGAGCATACTGACCTCAGCTGTTGGCCATCTCATCTCAAATTTCAAGGTTTTCTTTGTTTCCAAGGCTGAATAACACTCTATTGCACGCATGGATCACATTTTCCTGCTCACTCCCGCAGTCTTGGACACACACGTTTCCCTTCTTGTTGTGAGTCTGCAGCGGTGCCTCTCAGAGTGTTACTGTCGCTTCAAGTTTATTTCAGTTCACTGGGATAAAACCCTGACGTGGGATTGCTGATGATACATGCAACAGCTCTGTTTTTAAATTTTTGAGGAAAAAATTCACCAACAGTGAACAAGGGTTCTGATTTTTCCATGTTTCTTGCAAACATGTGTCTTGAAAAGTTTCTTGTCAAGAGCCGCCCTCCGATAGGGGTGAGGCAATACCACAGTGTGGTCATTTGCGTGTCTTTCCAGAAGAGCCTGGCTAAGTCTTTAGCCCATTTTTAAAGACAGGTTAGCAAGTTTTTGACTTTTACTACTGGAAGAGTCCCTCATGTCCTTTGGAAATTAACATCTTAGCAGATACAGGGTTTGCAGGCATTTTCTTAGGTTCCATAGGCTGCCTTTTCAACGCATTGTTTTCTTTGCAGTACAAAACCTGTTAAATCCAACGTGGTTCCATGTATCTATTTTAACTTTTATGCCCTATGCTTTTAATGTTCTATCCATGGAACCATTGCCAGGATAAAAGGCTTTTCTTCTTTGTTTGCTTCTACAACTTCTACAACTTTTTAAGCCTTTGTTTGCTTTTTGAGTTGATTTTGTTGTGTGGTGTTAGGCCGTTTCATTTCTTTCTTTGTAGGTAAGTGGCTTTTGCAGCCCCATTTAGTAAAGAGACTGGGCAAGTTCAGTTGACCTGGGTTTACCACTATGCTTTCTTTGCTGTTCTCTGGGTCTACATGTGTTAATGCCAGAACTATACTGTTTTAATTTCTGTAGCTTTTTGTACATTTTAAAATCAGAATATGCAATGTCATCAATAGTGTTCTTTCTTAAAATTATTATGACTGTCTCTGTGGGTCCATATGAACTCTAGAATTTTAAAATTTTTCTGTTTTTTCATTGGAATTCTGACAGGGATTGCCCTGAATCTGTAGATACCCTTGAGGAGTATAGACATTTAAATGATAGTAAGTCTTCCAACCCATGAACATGGTATATTTTACTACTCACTTGTTTTTTTTGGTTTTGTTTATCAATTTTTCAATAATATTTACTGTATAAGATTTTATTAAACACATTGTAATATGTACATGTAAGCACTCGCCAAGATGATTGTAAACTATGTGAACTGCAAACATGTACCAATACAATAAAAAAGATTTAAAATAAACAGGCATTCTTTGTAAAATAATGAATGCAATGCAGATTATCTTTATGTTATTCCAAAGTCATAAAGAAATAAACTATGTTCATTCTTATACTTTAAAAAAATACTTTTATTACCTTAATGTTACTGTGAAACATTTTATTCCTTTTAATGCTATTGTAAATGGGTTGTTTTCCATGTTTACATTTCAGAGTTTCAGAGAGTTCCTTGATAATGAATAGAAAAGGAACTGATTTTTGTATTGGTTTTGTGTTTAGCAGTCCTAATGAATTTATCAGTTCTAATTCTGTGTGTGTGTGTGTGTGTGTGTGTGTGTGTGTGTGTGTAATTAGTCTTTGGGGGATCATGTAGATGATATCACATGACCTGCAGACAGACACATTTGCTTTCTCTTTTCTTGTCCAAACCCTCTGGCGAGCACTTCTAGTACTCTACTGAATAGAAATGCTGTTCTTGAATTTAGTATAGAAACTGTCTCATTATTGAGTATGATATCAGCTGTGGGCTTTTCATTTACAACTTTTATTCTGTTGAGGAAATTTTCCCCCTACTCCTAGTTGGTTGACTATGTTTATCATAAAAGAATGTTAAAGCTTTATCAAATGCTTTTCGTGACTATTGATGATTTTTTTAGCCATCTTTCTACTGATGTGTGTGCTATGTAACCTTAGCTGATTTTCATGTGTTAAACTACCTTCACATCCCAAAGATAAACACTGCCTGGTCATGGTGTGTGATCTTTTTAATGCGCTATTCAGTTTGATTTGCTAGCATTTTGGGAAGAATTTTTCTTCTGTCTTCACCAGGGATATTGGCCTACAGTTTTCTTTCTTTGTGATGCCTTTCCCTGGCATTACAATCAGGGTCATGTTGTCCTCATAAAGACTTTGAAAGTGTTCCCTGAGTTGGAGTGTTTTGGAAGAGCTTGACGAAGTTTGGCTTTAATTCATTTTTAAATGTTGCATAGTATTTGCCAGTGAAAACTGTCTCTTTCTGGAATTTTCTTTGTTGGGAGGTTTGGATTAGTGTTGCAGTCTCCTTGCTGGTTGCAGATCTGTTGAAATAGTGTTTCTTCATGATTCAGTGTTGCTTTGTTGTCTGTATCTAGGACTTGACTTGTTTTAGGCGATCTGGTTTGTTGATATATAGTGGGTCATGGTAATCTCCTTGTATGCCTTTTGTCATTAGTTGTTATGTCTCTTCATTCACTTCTGATTTTATTTTTAAAATCTCACTTTTTTCTTTTTTATCCTATTCAGTGTTTTTTAATTTTGTTTATATTTTTGAAAATTGTAACATTAATGCTTTCTATTTTTTTAGTCTCTATTTCTTTTCTTCTGCTGTTATTATTATCTACTTTCTGCCAACTTTGTTTTTTTTTTTACTCCTTTTCTAGTTTTTTCAGGTATAAAATGAAACTATATATCTGAGATCCTTCTTATTTTTTAATATAGTCATTTTTCCCTCTAAAATGTTTGTTATTGCTGTTTTTAGCATTGTAGGCCTTGCTTTGATGTGTTTTCTGTTTGCCTTAGATATTTTCTAATTATCATTTTAAAGTTTTTTTGACATATTATTAAAAATTGTTGTTCAGTTTGCATGTATGTATGAATTTTCTAACTTTTCTTTAGCTACTGATTTCAAGTTTCATTCCTTTATCATTGGAAAAACATATGGCTTGAGGTCAGTTTTGTTAAGGTCCCCTCCCTCCCTCTCTGGCTGTCTCCCTTCCTCTCGTCTCTCCCTTTCTTTCTCCTTCTTTCCTTCTGTTTTTGACTCTGACATGAACAGTCTTGTAGGATGCTGCATGCAGACCTGAGAAGAATGTGTGTCCTGCTTCTGTTCTGTAAACTGTGCTGTGTCTCCTACATATAATTAGTCTGCAGTATAGTACAAATCCACTGTTCCTTTGTTGGTTTTTTTAGTGTTTACCCATTGTTGAATATGAAATATTGAATTCTCCTACTATTATTGTATTGCTAATACTTCCTTCAGCTCAGTCAGTGGTTCTTTATATATTTACATACTTTTGTGTTGTATATATGCATACATGTTATTGTTACATCTTTCTAGTGGACCAACCCTTTCATCACTATGTAGTGTCTTAGTCTCTTGTGTCAGTTTGTGATTTAAAGTCTGTTTTGTGTGATATAAATACTTCTGCCTTGTTTTGGTTTCCATTTGCATGGGGGAACATTCTCTACCTTATCACTTTCAACCTGCTCATGTCCTTAGAACTAATATTGGTGTCTTACTGAAAGCACATATTTTAAGCTTTAAAAAGAATATTTCATTCAGTCACTCTTTATCTTTGATTGAGAAGTATAATTGATGTGCAAAAATGGAAAGAAAACATCAACAGGGAAGGATTTACTATGATCAGTTTTTAAAGTTGTGTTTTCTTAGTTCTTTTGTCCCTTTTATACTTATTTGCAGTCATCTTATGAGTGTGTGCTTGTGTGTGATTTTTATATGCTTTGATTCCTTTTTATGTGACTTTTGTAGGTATTTTCTGTCATTTCATTGAGCTGAGAAAAATATTGTTTAGTTATCACAGTCTGTCTTAAACTGATGTCTTAACATTAATCACGAGATATTCTGCAATTTATTTTCCACCCCCTCACTTTGTTACTGATATCCATTAACATCTTTTATTTTATTTATTGTAATGCATTTCTCATAATTATTATATGAAGATGATCTGCCATCACTATTAATAGCACAGTACTGTGTACTGTGCACACAATTTACATGAACACTCAAGGTCTCCAAGTTTCATTCAAAGCTCTTGTGCGGCTTCTCAGCCCCCATAAATGTGTGAGACAATTCCCCTTGCAGATCCCCTCATGTGTAGATGCAGACACAGTTGTAGGTGGGGGTCAGTATATAGACATAGATGATACAGAGCCATAGATATAATATATAGCCTGTTGATTCTGCTTTTCTACAGAATGCCAACTAGTACAGTCTGTCTCAGTGTATGTTTTCTTGAGGTCATCTATTATGTGTTGTGTATGATTATTCGGACTTCATGTATCTGGATATCCAATTCCTTCCCCAATTATTTCTTATCATAACCTTTCTAGTCCTTTCTTCTTCTGGGAATCCCACAGTACATACAAGTATCTACTTAATGGAGTCTGTAAGAAAGAAAAAAGCAAAGTGTTTTACCTGCTCTCTATTCTCCATTGAGTGCCATAATTCTGATATCAAATGTATGTGTGTGTGTCTGTGTCCTCAGTACCATCTACTTCCTTGTCACTGAGACATACTACCTGACACTGACAATTTAAAGGAGAGGTGTATTGTGGCTCAGTGTTTTTGAGGTTTCAGTCCTTAGCTTGCTTGCTCCAAGGCAGGGTGGCATTGCAAAGGAGAAACAGTCCATGGCTGGGCAGCTCAGCAAAGGAGAAACAGTCCACAGCAAGGCAGCATAGCAAAGGAGGAGCAGTCCATGGCAGGGTGGCACGGCAGAGTAAAACAGTCCATGGCAGGGCAGCATGGCAGAGGAGGAACAGTCCATGGCAGGGTGGCATGGCAGAGTAAAACAGTCCATGGCAGGGCAACATGGCAGAGGAGGAACAGTCCATGGCAAGGCAACATGGCAAAGGAGAAGCCGTCCACTGCAAGGCAGCTGGAAGCAGAGAGAGATCAAAGGAGGAACCCTGAAGAGATAGACTGAGGCCACGCCCCCTTCTCCTGACCAGACCCCACCTCCTATGCAGCAAATTAACTACCTGTAAACCTTCCTAAACCAGTCACCTTCCCAAAGCCCCGCCTGTGGGCCCATGAGGCTTTGGGGGACAATTTAGGTATACAGTAGAACAGCAACATATCAATTCTGTAGCCAATACCAATCAAAGATCTTATATTTAATTCTGACACTGTCTTTCTGAAGATAGTGTTTAACCCTACACATTGAGTGTTGTCCTTCTCCCCCAATTTCAGATGCTTCTTGCAAGTCTTAGGTTATGACCTGTATTTCTGATTGACCTACAATAATTCACAGTTCCGGTCATTTGCTTCTTGGGTTTGGTTGATTTCCTAAAGCAGATCTGAGAATTCAGGGAAGCACTGTAATTACATTTACACGTTCAGTCTATTGGCACGTTACGGTACTATGAAGGAATACGCATGTGAGAGTGATGCCTAGAGCAGGATACGTGGGCAGGAGCAGGGAGTTCCGTTCCTCCCGCACTCCCTGGAGCGCGCCTTCCCGGACCCTCCATGTGTTCTGCTAGCCAGGACTTGGAGTTTTCACTGTACTGACATGATTGGTTAAATCACTTAGTCATTGGCGATCTCAGCAACCTTCAGCCTTTCTGCCCGTCCCAGCATTTGGGGGTAGGCTGCAGCTGCAGCCATGGTACCAAGGTGTTCTAGGCAGCCCCTAAGTTTCCTTCACTGTTTCATTCTTTTTTATTTTAAGGCTCCCAATTGAATTGAATAATTTTAAGAGGCCTGTCTTTGAGTTGGTTGGTTCTTTCTTCTGACTACTCTAATGTGCCATTAAATGTCTTCATTGGTTTTCCAGTTCAATTATTAATTATTTAGCTCCAGGATTTTTGTTTGTTTCATTTTTAGAATTTCCCAGCTGTGTTGACATTCTTACTTCGTGCATTGTTTGTTGTTTTTCTGAGCTCACTGAGCATTTGTGGGATGTTCATTTCAAATCCTCTGTCAGATCATTCATATATTTCCATTTTATTAAGGTTGGTTTTGGAGTTTTTTTCCTTTTTATGGATTGTGTTTACTTGTTTCTTCATTTTCCAAGAATCTGTCAGTATCTGTGCAGTAGGAAATACCACTCGCTCTCCTTGTGCTTGTGTACTGAACTCATAGGATAAAACTTTTACCGAACTGGACAGATGTTTATGGGTTTCTCAAACCTTCATGCTAGTACAAATCACTAATTCTTTTCATAGTGGCCCCTTGATTGTATGACGTCCTGTCTGCCCTCTGAGAAGGGATCAGAAGCTAGTACCTCAGGTAGTTCTTGGGATCAATGCATTCCTTCTTCACAAGTAACTGGAGAGTCGGACTTTTAACTTACTGCGTTGAGAGGATTTTCAATGAGTCCTTCACACTTAATCACACTACCGCTGGGTTCTCTGTGACCTGCAGGGGCTTCACTCGTGCTGGTTTCATCTGTGCTCTAAGACACATAAGATACAACCCAGTTCCTTGGGCAGCACCATTAAAATATCAGAATGTTAGATGCGCAACGCAGCTGTTTCCCACCTTGGGGCAGAGCTGGGAGCCGGGGATTACTTTTGACTTGCTTTGCACAGAGCTATATGGCAGGTGCTTTCATGACAGTGCAGACTGCTACTTATCTGTGTGTGTGTGTGTATGTGTGCATGTGTGTGTGTGTGTGTAGCCTGCAGGGCACACGTATATAATGGACTGCATCAGTTTTCCAAGACAGGAGAGACAGAAGTCAGGTAGTACCTGAAAAAACTGGTACCCAAGGTATATGGCCCGACTCCTTAGCCTCGTAGGGAGCGGTGGGCACCAGGGAGTCCCTTATCTCATTGTGCTGTGCTGGTGTGAGGATTCTGCCAGAGAGAGAGTCCTGCTTTGTCCTACTGGTCCAGCGTGACTGATGTCAAATTTTCTGGGGTGCAAGAGACTCTCCACGAGTTGTAAAATTATTCACAGAGAACACTGATCCATGGGTTGCTGTTGAATTTGAGCCCCCATGGGGGGAGGAAGCACCCACAGCTCCCTGTGTCACCCTCTTGCAGAGATCTCTTCTCATCAGTCTTCCCGTCCATCCCAATCTGGCCACTGCCTCCTTCCCAGCTGGGAAGCAGCTCACTTACTAAGTCTCATGGGAAGTTCTATTTTCCATCTTAACCTCGCAGTGCATTTTGGCCATTTTAACCAACACTTCCATGCAACATTCTTTTTCGCTGAGTTGTTTTGAGAACACATGCTTTTGGATTTACCCACTTTTCTAGGGAAGTTTATTCTTTGTCTCAATGGTTGGTTTATCTTGCAATGCAATTCATCACATTTCAGTCTGACACCTTTTTAGCATTGTAAACTGTTTTTGAAATAAACAGTTTTCTGTCCATTGAAACCACTCAAGGAGATTTTTTTTTCTACATACTGCTACTGCATGATATCCCAAACTTACTGAATTTGAAGGTGGGGCTGTGGGGCTACAGATGTGTAGTTTGTAGAGGTCCTCAGCCAAAACCATTTACAGCTAGGTCAAGAATCACTAGATAAGTTCATCAGAACCTGTACTTTTAAATACTGGCTTTATATAAGAATAATGGACACTTCTGTTTAACTCTTAAATGCATAACCAATGGTAATGTGCATGACACATGTAATAAACTCAAAAATTGCTAAATGAAATAAGGAATGGTTGAAATAAAAGAGAAGTCAAGCTTTTTTTTTTTCTGCACCAGAAATCGAACTCACAACCTTGCACCTGCCAGGGCAGGCACTTAAGCCACTGAGCCAAACTCCCTGCCCTAGTTTTTTTTTGAGGCAGGGTCACACTATGTAGCTCAGGCTCGTCTTGGCTCGCGTTGTAGCCCAAGCCAGCCTCGAACTCACAACGCTCCACCTACCTCAGCCTCCCTAGTGCTGGGATTAAAGGCGTGTGCCACCACGCCCGGCTAAGCATTTTTGTAGTTGCATAGCAGTTTAGTATTTTTGTAAGATTTTTCTATTATTCTTAAAGAAATCAATGTATTAGTCAGGTTTCTGCTACTACAACAAAGTAACCAAGTCTGATTACTTTGCTTTTTTAAAGGGTTTTTTTGGTAGCGTATAGTGTTTGAAGCTGAACGTCTGGGATTAAGCATCCTTATCCTTATCCATTTGGCCTCTGGCAAAGGCCCATTGTCTGCCTCACAGCATGGCCGACATCATCATGGAGGCAGTGCACACCCTCTGGAGAGATGTGAGACCAAGTGGAAACTGGAGGCCCGACAACAGCCAGTGTTGCTGTCCCATACTAAGCTCTTTATTATAGAGTGACCTGTCTTGTTCTTTTATGAGAACAACTCATTTAGCAAGATCAGTGCCCCCATGACTTAATCACTTTCCACCTAATTGCCTTGCACAAGGACTCTTCAAGTTTCACCATGCCTCACATCAGCACACAGACCCTTGGGTGAGGTGTTCTCAAACCACGTCAATACCGTGATGCTTCATATTTGGTTGGTTTTATAGACTGAATTCTTTCCTGGGACGGACTCTGAGATGAGGATTTGCGTGAGGAAAGGGATTGTTTGAGGAGAAATGATTTGTAAGGCCCAGCACAGTAGTTTTAAACACAGAATCCATGCATTTGTAGCTGAGTCATCAGCTCATCCCTTGGGGAGCTCTGAAGCTGAGCTGATTCTTTTGCACAGTTTCAGTGAGTAGAAAGGAGCCTGGCTACCTTTGCATCTGCATTTCAGAATTATTGAATTTGGGCAGCCTCGAGAGCAAGCAGCTTAGCTTCAGCTGTAGGGCCTTCCGGCAGAGGCTTAGCTGGAAACCTTAAGCATTCAGCTTCTGGTGCACCTTTACTTCTGAAAGGCAATCTTCGAGGTGGAGTGCTGCGGCTCCCACCCCAGCTTGTGTCAGGTTGGCAGCTGAGTGGGGTGTGACGATGGCCGAACTTGAGCCTTTGATAGCAAGCCGAGTGTTCTGAGGCTCACACAAGGAGGGCCATGTCCTGTGGGCAGCCTGCGATCCATCTGCAGGTTGACCAGAGCTTCTTGACTTTTAAAGTAATTGTCAGTATACTTGTCCTTACCTTGAAAGTCTAGGTGTGATTTATCTTACGCATATTTTTGTTGGCCAGGAGGAAACTGTCTTCTGTGTATGCTAAGCGCAGACAGTTGGGGAAAACTAAACACCTTTGCAGTTGGCAACAGACTTAGAAGTGTTGCTGTGGATCCTTATTTGCTGAATGAGGGTATAATCTTGTTGTGCATGTCATGGGAAGTAATTGCATAGCAAACGTTCTGTTTAGATTGAGTTCTCAATGTAGTTTCTTATGTCATGGAGCTTTGTATCTCATGAGGCAATGAGATTGTATATTGAAACTATTCGAGAAACATCAGAAGTATTGAGAATATATAATATTTTGGTGAGTAGTGGTAATGAGAAGTAGGGAGATGTGCATTTTACGCTGTTTGAGAATCACACCAATACACAGATGCTGCTTCCCTCATGGTGCTCATCGAATGCGTAGTCTTACTTCGACAAAGTTAAAAGTGATCAAGGATAGGCGTCAATGAAATCTGAAAATTGCCTGTATGCAAAATCCAGCATCTTTCCCCATAGATATTTCTGCCTTATGGAAAGTGCTTTTCTTTGGGCCGTGGATGATGATGTCATGGCATAATTGGAGACATAAAAGATTTGAAAATGGTTTCACAGGCTCCAGTCCTCTCAGCCCAGGGGGTAGAGTAAGGTGATTGTTGTGGGACACCGTTCTTAATCATCATTCTTGATGCAGGAGAACCCAGCAGACTGTGCCACACACATGCACAAACCCACAGTCACAGCCCTGTCAAGCAAATTTAGACAAAACTCAACGAATCATAGAAAAGGTATCCCTCCCTGTCTGTATTTGTAAGCCTGCTGTTCACAACTTAATCTGTGAAAACAGAAGGTAAACGCAGGAGCTGTCAGAAGCGATGACACGTTCTGGAGAGAAAAATGCAAAACAAAGATGTAATAACCTCACAATTATCCGTATTCACAAATACTGCTGATTTAAGGAGTGATGTGAATGTACTAATGTGAAATATTTGTCTGTATCTGAATGTCTGCCTCTCTAATTATCTATCTGCCTATCTAAAAGTTGTTCTATATAGATAGAAATGTTGTGTTGAGCTTTTAATAAGTTGGCAGGCACAGACTTGGGACCATGGTTTTTTGGTAAGCCTCGACCTTGGCGTAGGATCAAAACGTCACCCCTCTGTGGTCATTGGCTTCCAGTTCAGGCTGTGGATTTTGAAAAATCAGAGCATGATTGACTCTCCTGAGTCTTTCAGCTTCTTTCTTGCCCACTTTTTTCAAATAAACATTTTATTTTAAAAGTTTTTTTTTTTAATTTATAGAAAGATTTCCATTTGTAAATCTTTAGTCCCAAGAGTTCCTGTGTACCCTATAACCTAGTTTCTCTTATTATTATTTTTCACTAGTATGGTCTATTTGCTTTTACAAGCTAAAGAAAAACAAATACTGATACACTGTTTCTAACTAAAGTCACAGTTTGTTTAAATATCCTTAGTGGTTACCTAATACCATTGTGTGTTCCTTTTAGTCATCGTGTCCCTTGATAGTCCTCTTGGCTGTTTCTTAGACCTCATTTATGATGACTGCAGTTTTGAAGAGCAATGGGTAGGTAGTTTATGGACTATCCCTCAATCCGTCTGTTCCCCTCATGATTCCAGCCTGGGTTAAATGTTTCTGGAAGGAAGTGTGCAGGGGTGAAATGCCTTTCTTATCACGTCATATCAAGGGAGCGTTCTGTGCACTTGCCTTTCCGCTCTTGGGGCTAAGCTTGGCTGTCTGCTGGGGTGGTGGTTGTCAAGTGTCTCCTCTCCCAGCCTGAACTCTCTGGAATGAAGCCCTTGTGCTGAGCTGCACGCTACGGGGTGGGGAGTCATGTTCCCTCCATCTGGGAGCAGAGGATCTATACCCAATATTGGAATTTTTATAAAGCTGATTTGTTTTCCTCATCAGCTTATTCAGTCATTTATGTGGGTTCCTGGGTGTTCATTTTATGTTTGATTTTAGTCCAGTGCTGCTTTATTTTATTGCTCAAACCATTTTAGCTTTGGCCACTGGGGCCTTACTCAGTTACTCCTGTGTCCTTCTGTTGACATCTTCCCAGCCTTACGGCCTTTTCTTTTTCTTGAATGCCTCTTCATTTTCTGTCACTGTAAGATAACTGCTGCCTTTTTTAAAAAAAAAAAAGTCTTCTCTTCACCCATCATCTGATAGGAGAATACCAGCTTCTTAAAATTCATGACTCCTATGCTGGGCTTGGTGGTACATGTTTTAATCCCAGCACTCTGGCAGGCTGAAGCAGGGGGATCAAAAGTTCAGGCAATTTCGTGACTTGGTGAATCTGTCTCAGAATAAAAAAAGTAAACAAGGCTGGAATTGTAGTTTAACGCATAGGCCTTGGATTTAATCCCCAGTCTCACACACGCACACACACACACACACAATTAATACAGTCACCGATGCTACTGTTTGCGGATGTATCATTATCTTTGAGGCACCTCCTTCCTGAGTCCTGTTAGTGCAGTGTTCAGAGAGAAAAGCACCTGAAGGCTTCCGCCACAAGGATCCTGCACGCTTTCCTGTGTTTTCTTAAGTGGGAGAAGGGCAAGCAACTTTCCCCAAAGGATCCTACAGAGGCGGCCTCTCCTCTGATGGGATTGTTTTTTTCCTTCTGGGAAGGAGGTCTTATTTTCTCTCTCTCGTTCTCTCTCTCTCTCTCTCTCTCTCTCTCTCTTTCTCTCTTTCTCTCATACTGGGAATCGAACTCAGGGCCTCACGCTTGCCAATCAGCTGCTGTGTGGCTGAGCCCCATTCCTGCCCTAAGGAGGGTTTCTTAACCTGTGGTCACAGCTCCCGGGCCCTTCAGAAAGGCAAACTCCGTGCACCTTTTTCAGGGAGGTGCATTGTCCCTGTCAGAGCCTCAGGTACGTCTCACCGACAGAAGGCAGGGTGCCCTGAAGCAGGGGTGTGCTCTGCCCTCAGGTGTGCCGCTCTGCCCCTCCCGTCAGGTCACTTCCGGTACTCACAGTGACAAACGTCACCGCCGCAGGTTAGGGAAGGCCTTGGTGTTGCCTCCGTAACCATGGAAAAGCGATGCGATTCCTTCGGACTCAGAATTTCTGTTTGAGGGAGAAGAATGAGGCAATGCAGCATGCAAACCTGTTTTAAAATGGTCACCAAAGAATATTCTACGGCTAGCAGAAAATTGAATTTCCTCTTTTAGAGAGTTTCTGGAGTTTCCCTTTGGTGCCGGAAAACATTACATCATAGAGTCGCACAGCGGACACATTCCTTGCATAGCTTGACGTATCAGTCATGACACTGGTTCAAGGTTAGGCAAGTGAACAAAGGAAAACCGGCTGTCAAAGGGCTTTCCATAGAAAGCATTCTTTTCTCTAGTCATTTGATCACTCTGCCTGAGGGCAGTAAGTTATGTTCTTAAATTAATATCATATTTCCAGGAAATAAATCCTGCTTTGTAATATACTGGGATTGTTGACAGAGTTCTGGAAATAAAACAAAACAGTAGAGTCAGATAAAACAGTGGACTGAGAATCTGGCTACAAACACTTTAATAATGAAGTACGTGCCCTCATTAAAGTCATTTAACTTCTTTCAAGCTTATTTTGCACAAATAATACTTTTCAAAAGGCAGAGTTTTACAAATCTAATGATATATAGATATACACTACATATAAATTATCTTACATTTTTGGGAGAAAGTGGGAACCTTCATCTATTCTCTGAAACGTTTTCATCATAGAGATAATTTTAATACAATTTATTTTGGTAATCTAGAAAGAACCCTAAATTCATGCATGCGAATACCCACTACATGGAACTTAGTTTAAAATTAAAAATATCTCAACTTTTAATATAAAAAATAAGCTATTGATAGAACATTCATGTCAGGTTAGCTATTGGAGAGTCATGAATATGTATCTTAACAGAATTAGTAGGATAGAAGAACTATACAATATTTAAACTGTTCTCTGTTTGATTTTGATTGAATTTTGTCAGCTGACATTGAGTTTTTAGTATTTACAAACAAGAACTTGTTTTTAAATTTGGGAAGAAATGAAAACACTTAGGGATGGCTAGATACAGCCCTGATAAATTCTGGAGTAGACCAATTCATGTTTGCCATACTAATGATTTTAAAAAATTACTTGAAAAACTCATAGAACCCAAGGTATCATACATTTCCCCTAAAGCCATATATGTATATATTAGCATTAAATAAATATTACAATAAGCTGTTGGCTTAGTCTAGACTCCTTCACTGTGCCCCACCAGAAAATGGTAAAAATAAAAGTGTAGAGTCATTTGCACTAAAGTTCTGCATTACTAGACCGAAAGTAAAATGTTTACCTTCTAAGAAATCAACTTTGGAGGAATAACTGCCAATTTCTTTAATAGATCAGTTTCACTTGTCATAATGAAAGCCTTAATCTTCACAGAAAAAAAAAGTTGGTCTTAAGTCATTTATTTTTGTATTGTTCTGTCTCACTGGTTTTTAAGGAAAATAACTTTGAAATGAGCAACTTGCTTTTGTGGTTTTTTTTGTTTGTTTGTTTGTTTTTTGTTTTGTTTTGTTTTTTCATTCAGCTTCCTTCAGCCCTTTTCTGTCTCTGAAACCAAACTTCCCTGTGGGACTCCCTGGAATATGTATTGCATTTCATTGAATGAAGTGTGGCCTGATTCTAGAACTGAAAATAAAACCAGCTAAAACTCAGTCATTGCATATTTGTCCTACGACAGTAGTAACAAATGATATGTCATATTTCATTTCCATGTTGGCTGGCTTAATCTCAGAGACACACTGTAACTAGAAGTTGGGGTACCAAGTTCCATTGTATGTTCATGGTGTTGGGGCACCCCGGGCCCCACCTGTGGGAGAAAAGCATTTAACTACTCTCTCCAGCTCCAGTCCAGGTTTCATTCTTGATTCTAGCACTGTAGAACAATCCACTGACCTTTCTGGATTTTTCCTCCTGTTTCATCTATTCTGTTGCTTCATACACTTACCTCCTACTCATGCTGTCTCTGCCTTTTCTCTTCCTCTCCATTGAAAGCAGCTTTCTGTGTGGTTCATCTCTATTGTCTTAGCCGAGTGAGTGAGTTTACCAAATAAAAGAATATATTGGATGTGATTGTTGATTCTCTGGTATCCACTCCATACTGGAATATTGACTGGAGTTGATGGCGATCTTTTCTTTTTCCATGTCAGAACTTGACTTGCCAATGTCCATTGCTTGGAGTCTTAGAGGGGCACATGCTGCTCCAGAAAGCGAGCTTCATAAGAAAGTCTCCTCTTCCTCTGGGAAGCGGTGACCCCGACCCCTATAACACAGGCAGTGGGGCACTGAAGCACACTTGAAGAGCTGATGGATGGGAGCTGCTTAAAAAGCTGTGTGCCGAATGCTAATGGAGTAGTGTGGGGAACTGCGGACATACAGAAGCCGTGAGTCCCTCGGTGACCGCGCTACCTGCATTCTTCCTAGGCGGTACATTGTGTGTTTGAAAAAGGCTACAAAACTTTTGCCGAATGGTGTATTTAACACTTTGTGTTCACTGGGGTAAGACTCATGGGAGTAACAAAACGTGATTGAAGCAAAACTTTAGAAAAGATGAGTTTTAAGGCAGTGTTGGAGAACAGATTGATGTGAGCTTAAAGAGAAAGGAGTAGTGCAATGCAATATTCAAGGAAGGGAACTGAGTTTGTAGTAGTGAACGGAGGAAGACACCTTGCTACTGAGTGAGAGGGCTGGGAATCGGTTTTGATACAGTTTACAGGTAGAAGAAAAAACTAGGCTGTGAAGTTCTAAACTATAAAAATTGGTGTTAATTAATATCTTTATGTCGTCTTTTCATTGCCTAGAAGAAATGTACGTTTAAAGGATTTTATATCAAGAGATGCAATAATTGAGTCCTTAAATGGTCCAATGCAAATTTATTTCATAATCAATTCTTCTTTCCTCCCTTTCATAAGAAAACTTGTAGATAGGTTTGAACACTAATTTGCATTCTAATACCCAATTCTCTCACATACCCTCATTCTCTTAAAATTTTCCATCTGTTGATAAGGGATGACAATTAGCTGTAAGGAGGTTACAGTTTCACTTGCAGTGACATAGAAAATCTCATTACCAGCACTCAAATCCCCAAAGCTGTGATATTGGAGCTGATACACTGAGAAGCAATTTTAGAAGTCCACATAATCTCCTCTACCTTTGGGGAGTTTAGTTAATTGGCTTCCATTTCTTTCATGTTTCACACTCTGAATGATTTTTGGTTGAGAAAGCTGTCTTCATCAATTCATGGTCTTTTAAGATTTTCCCAAAAGTTCATGCTGTCCATCACATTTCACTGCAGGGGTGGACACCTGTAAGAACCGAACTGCCTAACAGGAAAGTGTCTCTACTTCATTACAAAGCCAAGCCTGTTGCATTTAAGTTTGCTGCACATGTTAATTAATTACAGAATGTTTTATGATGGCACTACAGATGTATTATTGCTAGATACTCCAACTATAGTTCTTGTCTTTCTTGTGTTCATCATGGACTTGGTTTTGTTATGGGGAAAGTGAACCAAAGCAACAAAACATTGTCCTTGGACTTCCAAGGAGTTATCTTTTTTATAAAGTGCCTTTAATGACCAATTTTGTATGATTTATTTTTCAAAGTTAATTAAAATATGGCAGGTTTTATTCTTCTGCATAAAGAGCTTATGGCAAATACTTGCATCATATTTGTAGAGGAAATGGATAATTGTCTTATAGCACTGTAGAGTATTTTACCTGTTTGTCTGATCTGATAACGAGAAGTTTGTTTTATCCATTTTCCCCTGGGATACCATATTTAATTCAGTAAGGAGAAGGAAATGTTTCTTGAGGAATGTCATTTTATACATATCAGTATGACTGTTCTATCATTTCTTAGAGCAGCCTGCTGACCCTATGAGCTTACGGTAGTCACAGCCTCCTTTGCTGCGGCGGGAAGTTAATCACATGCATTGTTTACAGGTGTTCCCTGTGCTTTTGCCCCATTGTACACACTCCTCTTGTGCTCCCCTGGATTTTCATTGCAGGTTGCTTCAGGGAAAGCAAAATCTCTGCCTCACTTTATGTAATACAAGGGAACCTTGAGTGTTTGGGGCGGTGTTTCATGCATTTAGTAAAAGTGAATGCTGAAATCCTTTCTTCGGTGTGCGTGTTTATTTTTTGAACAAATACATTTTCAGCTTCTGAAAATAGCTGTTATTTTTCAGTTACAGTTGGAAACGCCATGTCATGATTGTAAATTTGTCTCCACAAAGCAGTGTTTTCTCCCAGTGACCATCCCCCTTTCCCCTGCTTGCTGTTTCTTAATACTGATCCTGGGTATTTCTGTGGCTTTTTTTTCTTTCTCACACAGTCAGCAGTCACCAGAGGACCTTGATCGGGTGCCTCGCAACTCCACTAGCGACATCTTGAACAGGATGCTGGTCAGTTACGATCCAAGGATCAGACCCAATTTCAAAGGTTTGTTGCCTACTCCCCCTCCCATCAAAAACTCTTCATTCATTACAGTTTAAAACTTACTTTTATCCATATAAAGTCTTTCTTTGTGCTACTCAGAACAATAAGACTTCAGATTTACATGTAACTGTCTTACAACGTGCTTAGGTTTGGAGTAATTTTAATGCCTAAAATATTCAATGATAAGCAAAATATTCTAATAGTTTTATATATAGGTTGCCGGTTTAAACAAAACAAAATAAAACAAGAAAACAAAACAAAAGGTATCCTGTGAATTAATAGGGTAATATCTGTAATTGATTATCTGAGTACTGTTTGTTCTAAATTTTAGTGATTTAAAACTAAGGCTGTGGATATTTTCATTCACAGACACAAACATTATAATTTATAGAACAGTCATTCATTTAAGGAAAATGAACCATTCTGATATATATATATATCTGATATCAAAACAAAACTATATATACATATACACACACATTTGTTTTACTTTTGTTAGTATTTTACACTGATAAAAAAACTCCCCTCTATCCTGTACTAAAAAAAAATCTGGTCATATGGTTTTAAAATGTTAACTTGAAGGACAAAAGTGACTACACAGAGATCACAGTTACTCCAACAAAGTATTTGTCATTTACTACAATTTTCAAGAAAAAGTGCTGTACTTAATTGCATATTTGTATGCATTGTTTTCTTTTTGTAAACTTTTGATGAATCAGGAAAAAGCTATGTGGAAAAATTTCTGGAAAACAGTAATTCTCATTGCTGGTTCAGGATAGGTAGTAACGTAGATCAAATTAACATTATAAGGCTCGGTTTTATTTTTCTTTACAGAACAAAGGTCTGCAGCTGCTTCCAGTCAGCTGAAGTTACACAGCTATGTTGTAAAAACATGGTTTTCGTTCATTACCAGAACCTATTCAGTTATTTCAGCGCAGCCGTGGTTGGGGCTTCCATGGATCCATTCGCCACCTGTTTCTCATCAGGCAGTGGTTACGTGGCTAAAAGACTAAATTCACATTTTCCCTTTGATAGCCTAACCAGCAGCCACAATGAGCTGAGAAAAAAAGAGAAATGAATTTGCAACATAATACCTTAGTTCTCACTCCGTGAACTCTCCAATTATTTTGGAATAGGTCAGGTAGAAATCTATATGATGGCTATGTTACATATCTGGTTAACTCCATATTTTCATGAATTAAACATTGAAATATAGTCATTACAGGTAAAAATTATTAGATAATGTTAAATCAATTCATTTAAGTATTCAAAATGAGTTGAAAAATGTAAGACTATCAAACTATATTTCTCAAAGACTTTTAAAAGGAATAATTTACAACTTTGTAATATAAATGGAGCAAGCAATTAAACTTTTAAAAGTAAATGGATTTTCCAGAATAAATCACAAATACACACCTCAATTCATATTTTATTTGTTTTATGTTCCCTATTTGTAAAAGTAACTTAATAACGATTGTGAGCTGGTTTCATCCCAAAATGAATTGAAAAAATATGTAAATTGTAATCAAGCTTTTTACAGCTACTAAATATATCCTTAATTTTTATTCATAGGTGTTCCTGTTGATGTAGTAGTCAACATTTTCATTAACAGTTTTGGGTCCATTCAAGAAACTACAATGGTAAGACAACAATTAATTTAATATTTTTAAAGGTCAAAATCTTAGCTAGTGTAAGTAGCATTAAAATTGAAATAGAAGGAGACACTCTAAGGAAAAAATGTATGTCCTCTCTTGCTGTCTATTATTTAAACTCTGCAGTTTTGTTCACCTAGTGACTCTGACACCTATATAATTTTGCAATTCCAATTTAGTTCTAATGCTGCATTGACACCTGTAAGCTTGGGAGAATTGATATTTCCTCCCTGAGAAACAATGATTGAATACCACCTTAGCAAAGGATTTATGCTGCAAAATCTCTGTAGCAGCACTTTATCTTCCTAATATGCATATGTGTACACGCCTTCAAAAATCTCTTAAGTATTTATAATTGTTTTTCTTCCAGTCCCCGGGGAACAATTTTTGTTGTGCTAGTTGTGTGATGGGTGGAGCAGAGAATTTTAAGAAGCAAAGAGAAAATCAATTTTCATACAGTGGGGAAACCAAACTCACTAGAAAAATAGTGTCACTTGTGGGAAGCAAGAGAAAGACAGACTGACTGACAGCTCCCTGTCTTGAGGGAAATTTGAAACAGTCTTTGGGGAGTGGCTGCTGCCAGAGATGCCTTCTATAAAATGAAATTCGTGGAGCTCCTGAGTGCTGTGCAGGGTAACTACCCTCTCAGCTTCCTAAAAGACTTTTCAGAAGGAGCACACTTGCCACTTAGGGCTTTAGAATATTAGATTTGAAACCACAGCTTGAAATAATTCTTCAGGTGGGAGAAAGAAAGTCCAACTTTTTTTTGTATTTTTTGGATATTTACAGTTTTATTAAGTAATATAAGATTTGATTATAATAATTCCGTTTTCCTAGTGACAGTGTAGTGTGTCAGAAAAGCAAGTGTAGGTTGCATTTAGATTGCATTTAATTTTACAATACTTACCTATACCCAGCTGTGATAATCTTTTATTGATTTTCCTAGAAGCACTTATTTAAGCTCCTGAGTAAGTGATATTCTTAGTATGCAGACATATTTAGAGAGTTACTTAAAAGAAGATTTTGAGATCAAATCTGAAGTTGACTTTTAGTGAATTTTTAGTTCAGTGGCACAGCCGTACCTCGTAGGTCACCTGCAGGTTCCTCTGTCATACAGCACTGAGAAGCTAAGTGTGGCTGTCCTTCATTGACTATGTGCTGTCAACACTAAGCACCTCGGTTTTCAAGAGTAAGAGATATTTTTAAAAGATGAAATGTTAAGAGGCATTATTTGCTGCATTTGGTCTCCATATTCTTCTCCATACCATAGACAGCTTATGTGATACAATTTGCATTTACCCTAAAACACCATTATTAGAATATTTCATTCTCTTGGAAGCTTCTCCACTCCTTATGGTGCTTATACACTTGGGGAGGCTCAAGTAAGAGAATCACACCTTCAAACCAAGCCTAGACAACTTAGTAATTTAGCAACACCCTCTCTCAAAAAAAATTAAATAAAATAAAAGGAGTTAGAGGTATAGCTCAGTGTGAAACACTAGTTTTAATCCCTACTAGTACAAAAACAAAACAAACAAACAAACAAAAGCATCAAAAAGAGTTTGGATGTCGCTAATGCAGTGTTTGAATTTGCTCACAAGCGTGGTGGCCCAGTGGACATCATCACTGTGCCTGCTCCTTGCTGAGAGCTGGACGCCTTCCAGATAACAGACCCTTGACTGGACTGAACTGCAAGTGCCTGAGAGAGTGGGATATTAGAAAAGAAAGACATTTTCACAGGTTGTGTGAGGATTAGGGAAATGACTTTATCATTTCTAACGTGATTCCTTCTTATTCTCCTACGCACCCCCATTATGTAACTAACTCAGAAAGATTATTCTTGGGATCAGATGCTCACCAGGGAGTCTTTACCCCTACTGGATGTCACCATCCTTATGCGTCTCTTTCCTTCTAGTGAGAGTCATTTGTGGCCATTTTTACTCACTTTGGACTGTTTGTAGGCTGGGCTGTCAGTAAATTTCTTAAAAGGAACATTACAAAGGGTGTATAACCCCTGTGTTTATCTTCTAGCAGTATTTCTATTGATGATTTTTTATTTTGATTTTATGAGTTTTATTATAAATGTGTACTTAATAAGAATATAAAATATCTATAAATTAAAATGCCAGATTTTTTTTTTTTGCGGCACCAGGGATTGAACTCAGAACCTCGCGCCTGTCAGACAGGCGCTTAAGTCACTGAGCCAAACTCCTGGCCCTGGCTTTTTGAGGCGGGGTCGCGCTGTGTGGCTCAGGCCGGCCTTGCGCTCACGTTGTAGCCCAAGCCGGCCTCGAACTCACAGCGCTCCTCTTACCTCAGCCTCCCGAGTGCTGGGATTAAAGGTGTGTGCCACCACGCCCGGCTCCAGATTTTTAATATGTACTAATAACATTATTTATTACATATTAGAAAAAACATCAACAATTTCTATATCAACTGTTTGCTTACTAAGTCTAAAAACAGCAACAGAAATAAGTTTTACCTGTCTCTTCACCAGTCTGCTCCAGAATGTTTTTGAGGGGTTCTTTGGGCAGGTACATACTGTTCTTTCTCTGTTGTAGTTACTCATTTATCAATTCTGGCCCTAATCCTTTAAGAAAATTTTACCAAGTTATTTTGTGCTGTTATTTACTTCATAAACTGTAAAACTATTTATGCCTGACCTGTTCAGGGCTGAGTAAATTACAACTATTGACCAGTACTCTGTTTCGAGTGACATCATCATGGCTGCATAACTCCTCCACCCATCTACTCCAGCTTAATTGTTTTGTTGTTGTTTTGCTGTAAAATGTGACCATTTCTGGTTTCCTTTGTGTTGAGGATTTGCTGTCAATCTTTTTTTTTTTTTTTTTTTTAGACAGGGTCTCACTATGTAGTCCTGGTTAGCCTTGAACTCATTGTGTAGCACAGGCTGAACTTGAACTCACAGAATCCTCCTGCCTCAGCCTCAGGAGTGCTGGGATTACAAGTGTGCACCACTATGCCTGGTTTCACTATCAACCTTATCATCATAGTGTAATGTTGACAGTATCAGTACTACTTTTCTTTTCTTCTC
>RJWM01011443.1:0-59757 GCA_004363535.1 Dasyprocta punctata
CCCCATCAAAAGTATGTGAGGACTTGGGGGGTACATAGCATATCACCCAATACATTCCACCCCTGAACCCCCAAGGACTCATTTATATCCTTATTACAAAAGACATTTAGTCCATCTCTAAGAGTTGCCAAAGTCCTAACAGTTTCAGCATTGCTGAAAAGTCCAAGTCCCAAATCTCCTTCAAGATCTATGGCAAACTCTTATCTGTAACCCCCTGTACAAATGAAAACCAGGTCAAGCACTTCCAACATATAAAGGCACAAGGTAAACATTACCACTTCAAAAGTTACAAACAGAGGAATACAAAGCATTGAAACCAAAGCAAGTCCAAAATTCAGCAGGGCAAACATTAAGTCCTAGAGTTCTCTGCTCAGCATCTGAAGCAACCTGGTTACAAACTCCAACAGGCTTGAGAGATTCCACCCCAGTGGCACCTTCAGGGGTCTTAACTTCCATAGCTTTCCTTGGATGATCCATGTACCTCGGCTTCACCCTTATATCTTTATATATTGCTCTCTGCAGGCAAGGCGGAAGTTGCTTTAGTCTTTTTTTGTATTTAAAACCAGTGCCACATGGATGCCACCAAAGTCTGCTGCAGGCTGGAGCAGTAGCCAGGCTTTCCTCTCTCTTGGCTGTAGGGATCAACTGCCTGGATTGCTGAGCTCTCTGAACCTGATTGTGAGGAACAGCTTCTCTATGCCACCGCCATTCTGGAATCTGGCATGGCCGCCTCCATTTTGGGACCTCCTATGGCCTCTGTCGCCACTCCAGAATGTGGCGCTTTGTGGCCTTTTTCTCTGAGCATACTCTTTCACTTTTGAAGGCCTGAGGCTGCAAAGGGTGGAGGCCCTGCTGCTTTCCGGGATGCCCCGAGGCCATCATTTTTATTCCTTTGTTCTTTCTCAGCAATCAAGGTCTCAGCTCCATCTTTATAGTCCACAGCTTCCTGGCCAAACTCACGTTTTAAATCACCATGCTGGGCTCCTTGCTCTTTATTTGCAACATAAATCTAGCTAAGAGTCCCCAACAAAAGCCAGGCCACCATTTCAACATTAGATTGCCTGGAAATTTCCCTCTGTAAAGTAATTAGTCCTTTGCCCTTAATCTCAGTCTCAGGCAAAGTCTCCAGGCATGGTCAGAATGCAGACAAACTTTCTGCCAAGCCGTAACACACATCGTGTGGAGTCCAACATCCAATGTTGTCCTTCTTTCCAGAAGAAACCTCCCGAGCCTGGTCTTTACAGGCAGGCTTTCTATCAGCCTTCTGGTCTCCTGGGCTCTGACCAGAATCTCCCATACAGAACAACCTAAGCCGTTCCAGCTCTATGCATGTAGACGACATCTCTGAACCTTTCCAAACTTTCCCTGCAAGCCATTTCCAAAGGCTCTCGAACCACATGGTCAGGAATAGTCACAGCAATGACCCCACTCCTCTGGTATCAAATTCTGTCTTACTTTTTACTTATTGCTGAGACAAAATATCTGATGCCCAAAATTAGGGAAGGAAAGGTTTATTCTTACAGTTTCTTGGGAGTTTTAGCCCTTACTTAGTTGGCTCCAAGGCAGCGTGGCATGGCGGGGCTGCCGTTCATGGTGGCCACAAGCTGCAAGCATGCTGGCAAGAGAGAGAAGGCAGAAGCACAAGAGGAAGACCCGCCTTCCCTTACACTGTATGTCGGCTTCACCCCTGGGCTGGTACAGCACTCACATTGCCAATCCCTGTACTAGACAACAAACTAAACACAAGCAAGCACCAGACTTAGCCCCATCAAAAGTATGTGAGGACTTGGGAGGTACATAGCATATCACCCAATACAACAGGTTTAACAAAAAAGATGCAGTTGGGCGTAGAGGCACACACCTGTAATCCCAGCATTCCGGAGACTGAGGCAGGAGGATCACCACGAGTTCAAGGCCATCTTGAACTACACAGTGACACCCGGCATCAAAAAGCAAAGTAAATAAGTAAATAAATAAATAAATAAATAGGTTGCATGGGTTTTGTTTGCTACTCTATGGCTCTGTGCATTACACAGTGACCATACAAATCATCAATGATTACATGAATAAAATTAAGAAAGAAGAGGTAACAAGAACCAATCAGAACAGTGGACTCCAAGTAAGTGGACGGAAAATGCCATATAACTAAGGAAAAACATATCAAAACCATAATGAAATGTGAGGTAAAGCCACCGGGATGACTATTAATAAAAAATGCAGGCAAATAACAAAAAACCCAGAAAATTAGAAGTGCTGAAAAGAGTGTAGAGAAACTAGAGTCCTTGTGCATTGCTGGTGGGAATTTAAAAACTTGTAGCCACTGTGGAAAACAGCATGGCAATTCCTAAAAAAATTTTTAAAAAAAGAAAGATAGAATAAGATCCAGAAATTTCACTTCAGGTTTATGTCAAAAATACCTGGAGTCAAGAGCAAATTTATGTAATCTAGGAATATTCCTACCAGGTTTCTTAACCACAGTGGTGGTGAGCATTGTAGAGCTTTCAATGATAGCCTGTGTGCCGCAGGTTCACCATCACTACTTTACAATAATCAAATGGTGGGAATTACCCAAACATCCATTGGCATATGAAAGGAGTAAGGAAGTGTCAACTGTGTGTGGAACACTTTTTAGCCTCAAAAAGGAATGGTGAACATAGATAAACATTTAAGACATTGCTTGAAGTAAAATAAGGCAGACATAAGAGGACAGAGAATGCAGGACTCCACTCATGTGAATTACCTAGGGCACTCAAATTCATAGACACAAAAAGTAGAAGGGTGGTTTTCAGGGATGGTACAGATTGGTTAATACATACAACATTTCAGTTTGGAAAGATGAAAGAAGAAATGATACCAAAACGATTTACAAGGGACTAGATAAGGTTCATGTAGACAGGTCACAAAAATCTAACATGTAAATAATCAGGATTCTGCTAAAGCAGAAAAAGGACTAAAGAGAAGTGAACAATTAAGGAAATAATAAAATGATGACTTTTCTGGTCTGAAGAAAGAGCAGTTTGAAGATTCAGAGGGCTCCAGGAAGTCCAGAGAGGATTAATGAAAATCAAAGACACTTGCCCAGCAGCATCTTGATAATATTCTGGGGCTCCAGAGGCACAGAGAAAATCTTATAAGCATTATTCAAACTGAAACCATACATTGTTTAGAAAGGCAGAAGAGTCAGATAAATGTCAGACAGGTCATAGGTATCAGCAGGCAGAAGCAGCACATGCCAAAATTGGAGAAGCAGCCCTCAGAGCGATAAAATGTAACCAAACAAATTGGTACAGAATAACATGCTGTCTCTGTAGAGTTTATTTTTCTCCCATTAAAAAAAACAAAAACTATAACTAAAACAAAGCAAAATAAAAAAAAAAGCAGAAGAAAGCAGTTGAAAGGGCTAGATCTGGGCAGTGATAACACCGTCCAGAGGCAAAGCTCAACTTATCTTGCGGTCCGGTACCCCTGGGTAACTGGCTCTGAGCTTTGGGGGTGGAGAAACCACTCACCCTCCAGGCAGGACATCGAGGCCAGAACAAGTGGGAAAGGGTGCCAGTCAGGTCTTCCCTGCCAACATTTTGACATTTCAACATTTCTTTATACAGGAGGGAAAACTCCCCAACAATTTCCTCTTTCATCTCATGAACCAGAACTAGAAGAAATGATCATCCCAAAACCAATTAATGGATGATTGAGACTAATTCTAATTCAGATCATCCTGCCAATGCATGGCTGTGACCTGAGCAAGTCAGTGTCTCCCCTGTCTGTCCGCAGAATTGAAAGCAAGGGTAGGATGGGGTGCTTAGCAGTGTCTGCACCATCCTTTATCAGGTTATGATCCAGGGAGTGATGAGAGCTAGGCAAATGAAAGAAAAGGAGAAGAACGCAAACAGGATCCGAGCTCAGGGAAACCAGCTATCTGAGGGCCTGGCAGAGTATAGGACATGAGCCACAGAGCAAAGACAGAAGGAAACTCCAGGAAGTGTGATATCACAGGATAAAGCCTAAGGGATAAAGGCTAGGTTTGATCATAAAATATGGTGACTATTTAATTTTTTCTTTAATTTATTACAATTAAAAATACATTGCCATTAATCCCCCTCAAAATATTCCCCTTCACTTCAAATACACTTATTCCATCGCTCTTGCCAATTTCTGAAGCAGTTCTGGAAGTCCTCTTTCATGTGTTTTTGGTTGCACTGTTGTGACTGTCTCAATGTCCTGCATAGATTCAAATTATTTCCCTTTCATGGTCATTTTGACTTTGGGGAAGAGCTAGAGATACACAGTGCTAGATTTGGTGAATAAGGTAGATGAGGGAACACTCATGTTTTTGTAAGCCTGTCTTTCTGTTGGAAAGGCAGTAACATTCACTGAATTTTTTATAACAATTTTTTTTTGTGTGTGTGTGGCACCAGGGATCGAACTCACAAACTTCACACCTGTCAGGGCAGGTGCTTAAGCCATTGAGCCAAACTCCCAGCCCTTATCACACCTTCTAAAAACACTCATGAAAGAGGACTTCCAGAACTGCTTCAGAAAGTGGCAAGAATAATGGGATAAGTGTGTTTGAAGTGAGGGGGATAGATTTTGAGGGGGCATTAATGGCAACATGTCTTTTACTGTAGTCTATTTTTTAAAATTCTTATATAAACACTTACCTAATTCTTTGATCACATCTCATAATGCCAGCTCCTGTGGCTGTTATCTGTTGCTATGCAACATAACACCCCAATTGTGTGTGTTACAATATTCATTCATTACCACACTCTCTCACTGCTCAGGGACAGGCTGGCTTGCTGGGTGGATCTTGCATCTTACCCAGGATTTCTCATGTGACTTCAGTCAGATGGCTGGGCCTGGAGGTACCTCAAAACTCCTCCCTCTCACCTCTGCTTGGGCTGAGAAGATCTAGCAGCTGCAATTTGGGACAGCTGAATATCCTCCAATAGCCCTCTCCATGTCTGCGATTTGTCTGCACACTATCTTCCCCATGACTGCTCCAGGGTAGCCAGACCTCATACAACTTCCAAGGGTGTGTGACCCAAGGAGAGGAGAGTTGTGTTACCTCTGAGGTTCTAGCATCCTCTCCTGCTACATTCCTAGCAGCAGGTGATGAAGGACCACTCATCTTCAGTAGTTCTTGATGGGTTCCAAGGCAGAGTTTCAGGTTGTGTTTAGTAATTTTCCTTTTAAAATACTGATTGGCTGGCACAAGAGAGTAGGGATATAATGGCTGGAAAGTTGCTAATAGTCCCAGTTCAAGGATATGAATTCACTGAAAACAGCCATAGGACATAAAGGACCCATGAGTAATTTTCCCACAGAAGGGGCCCCATGACACCTCCAACTGGACAGACACATTTCACTAAGCTTTCTAGACCCCCTTGTGGCCCAGCTGATCCAAAAGAAGAGCTCACCAGGTTTTTCGAGAAACTCACATTTGCCATTCTCTAGGGTTTTTTTATCTGCTCTCTGGTGAGTGTTCCCATCTGACCAAATCTTCTGGAGTCCTCCCCAAGTGACGTGCTCTCAAGCACAAGGCACTGGAATCAACCTGCAGGCCTTGCATTTTCCTCGTGTTTACTACAAGCCTCAGTGATCAAAGGTCATCTTCGCAGCCATCGCTTCTGCTAGCTGGCGCTGCCTTCCTGGCTGCCTGGAGGCCTTCAAGCTCCTTCTTATCTACATCTGTACCCATCCTATTGCCAAGGGCTTTGATGATACTTACATAATCAAGCAAGCAAAGGCACAGTGCGGTCATTAGAGAGTAAAGAGATCTGTATGGAGAAGACAGAGGGGACAGAAAATCATTGTGTAGCTCTGCACTTCTAGATAGGGAAGCCAAAAAAGGCCAAATATGGGTTATCATTTTTTTCATTCTTCAGAGATATTGTTTTTCTTAAAAGTTAGCTTATTTATCGCAACAGGGCGCTAAAGAAGGAACACTTTATCACAGACTCAACATGGCACCTTTAACTACGGTTGTCTAAGAGTCATTAACTATCTGCATGATGGCATCTTCTATTGATCCTTTATAAATTTTTAAAGATATGCTACACACAATTGGCTGTGTCTTCCAAAATCAGGTGTCTTGAGCCGGGTGTGGTGGCGCACGCCTTTAATCCCAGCACTCGAGAGGCTGAGGTAGGAGGAGTGTTGTGAGTTCGAGGCCAGCTTGGTCTACAATGCGAGCGCAAGGCCAGCCTGAGCTACATAGTGCGACCCTGCCTCAAAAAACTAGGGCTGGGAGTTAGGCTTAGTGACTTACGTGCCTGTCTGGCAGGCACGAGGTTGTGAGTTCAATCCCCAGTGCCGCAAAAAAAAAAAAAAAAAAAAAAGAAAAATAAAACAAAATCAGGCATCTTAAATGACTCTTTCTTAGGTTGTTACTCTGAACAAAAGATACTGAGCATCTTCAGGATGTCAGACACCCTGCTAGCTCCTAAAATAGTCAGTTTATTCCTGAGCTCTAGAATCACAACTTCTCCTACTTTAGTATGTAATACACTTTCATGGACAGCTTGTTAAAACTCTAGGCTCCACTCTAGAGGTTTCGATTCTCGAGACCTGGGCATGATTCTAGAATCCACATTTCTCACAAGTTTCCAGGTGATGTTGGTGGTCCAGGTGAAGCAAGAGACTGGGGTTTGGCAAAGCTGGCTGGGGAAGCGGGCACAGTCTAATTGTAAAATCTCAGGACACGCATGCAGAATGGTTCCCAAAGCCCTGCACCTGGACTTCTTAGGAGAACTCCAGTGGATTTTCAATACAATGGCCTAGACCTGATATCAGCCTGAGGAGCAGATGATACAGTCCCAGTGAGCTCTTTGCTACTGTGTTCTTTCACAATAGTTCACTCTCATGCTGTAGAGTGTACTTTTTTCCTTACTTTTTCTTGGTCCAAACTCACCCTGCAGAGCCTATTTCTTCTCCTACCTTTAATAAATGTAAAATGTTGCTACGGTTGGCCCTTGTCTTGACCAGTTCTTTGCTCAAGGCAGAGAGAACTTAGAAATCGCCTCTAGAAAAAGACTCCAGCATCCCAAAACCTGGTAACATGGGGATCACGTTTTGAGTACCACAGTTGTAATATTGGACTGCAAAAGTAGGTTTACTAAAGTATGGCTTTAGATGTGGATGTGAGAGTTGGGCCGGGAGGAGTGGTCAGAAGATTGCAATTTGGGTTAATTTCCAGCTAGATGGAATACCAAGTTACTTCATGAAAAGTGTAAGAAATAGTAGAGCCCATTAGAGTGTGAACAGTATCTTTTTTTCTCAGAACTTGGGATCTATCTATAAAAGATCCCAAGGCCCTAAAGTTGCTGCCAGTAGCCTGTGATACTGTGATGATACGAAGAATATGACAGATAGGCTGAAAGAGCATTTGAAACTCCTGTTTCCTTCTCATAGCTTAGTCCATAAAAGTACTCCCACTGTTGCCCCAAGGTATATTCCATCTATACGAAGGCCTTTTTTTTTTTTTTTTTTTTTTTTTCCGGCACCAGGGGTTGAACTCACAACCTTGCACCTGTCAGACAGGCACTTAAGTCACTGAGCCAAACTCCCAGCCCTGGTTTTTTGAGATAGGGTCACACTGTGTAGCTCAGGCCAGCCTTGTGCTCGTGTTGTAGCCCAAGCGGGTCTCAAACTCATGATGCTCCTCCTACCTCAGGCTCCCGAGTGCTGGGATAAAAGCCATGAGCTACCACGCCCGGCACAAAGGCCATTGTTTTGATGGACCAGTGAGAACAGATTAAAGGTTCAAAATACACTTCTCATGGGCTAAGTAAATCGGTCATTCAAGTGGAGATTAAAACATGCCAATATTTTCTTGCCACTTGTTCTCCATATAATTATCACCAATCCCTTTTATCACATGCTGTACTCAATTAAAATAATTCAGAAGCAGGGCACGGTGGCATACATCTGCAATTCCTGCACTCTGGGAGGCTGAGGCAGAAGGACCATGAGTATAAGCCTAGCCTGGGAAATTTAGTGACTCAGTAAGACCCTGTATTAAAATTTTAAAAAGGGGCATAAGTGTGGCTGGGGATGTTGCTTGGTGTTAAGAGTCTAGGTTCAATCCCCAGTACTGCAAAGCCAAGGAAAAAATGATTCCAGTGCAGAGACTTGTTGATAATTCAAAAATATTCTGGTATGTTTATTAAAATATTGAAAGAAAATAAAATACTATAGCTAACTTGGCTCATTTTTTAAAGACTTCAGCTGAGTGTGGTGACACACGCCTGTGATGCCACCACTTGAGAGGCTGAGGCAGGCAAATAGCCATGAATTTGAGACCAGCCTTGGTTACATAGTGAGTTCAAAGTCACCCTGAACTGTATAGCAAGACCCTGCCTCAACACCCCCCACACACACAAAATTCCATATAAGTTTGGAAAAAATCACATTTTTCTAATTTTTTATTTGCTTTCAAACACACAAGTGTATCTGTTGAAACACACAAGTACCAATTTAATAACCAGGTTTTCCAGTGCCAGATGGGCCATTAAAATACAGTTATAATTTCTGCTCTATCCCAAAGTGCCCTGAAGCGAAGAATTAGAATGTGTTTTAAAGCATGCACCCACAAAGAAAATGCAAGAAAATGTCATAACACAATGTTGGAGGTGGGAAAGCAGGGAAACAAGTAGTAACTGACTTGGTAGCTGGAAATAAGCAAATCCTCAACCTTGTAAGCCAAGTCCATGCTGCGGCCTGTGTGTTAGACACACTTGTGTTATAATACAAAATATTTTACAGGACATTTTGTTATTTATATAAATTAACTGTATTGTATGTTTGTGATGTGACTGCAGACAATGTCTCTCCATTTAATATGGCCCAGGCAAGCCAGGCTTACTAGTGGCAGAAACCCAGGAGCCAAAGCGAATTTTTCAGCAGGGCTGCTAGATGGCTCAGGAATGAGTGGTCCCAGTTACCTGTGGAAGTGGAGATAAAGGGATACTACCAGCTGAATTTACGCCCCCGCCCACCTTTATATTGAAGATTTAAGCCTCAGTCCCTCAGATTGTAACTGTAGTTACAAACGAGGTTTTGTTTTTTTGGTGGGGGGGCACCAGGGATTGAACGCATAACCTTGCACCTGCCAGACAGGTGCTTAAGCCACTGAGCCAAACTCCTGGCCCTAGTTTTTTGAGGCAGTGTCGCACTATGTAGCTCAGGTTGGCCTTGCGCTCGCGTTGTAGCCCAAGCCGGCCTCGAACTCACAACGCTCCTCCTACCTCAGCCTCTCGAGTGCTGGGATTAAAGGCGTGCGCCACCATGCCCTGCTACAAACGAGGTTTTTAAAGAGGTAATTAAGTTAAAATAAGTCACTATGGTAGGGTTTAATCCCATATAATTAGTGTTCTTACAAGGAGAGAAAATTTTGAGCTGGGTGTGTTGCACACCTGGGATCCCGGCACTCAGAGGGTTCAGGCAGGAAGATCACTGGGAGTCCGAGGCCAGCCTGGGCTATGCAGTGAGTTTGAGGCCAGTCTGAATTACACAGTGAGACCCTGCCTCAAAATAAAAATAAAATAAATAAAATAAATAAAAAGCAAGAAGAGAAATTTGGACATGCACATGGACAGGGGGCAGATAAATAGAAGACACAAGAAGATAGTCATCTGCAAACTAAGATGAGAACAGAGTTGTCCCTTATAGCCCTCAGAAGAAATCAACCCTGCCCATACCTTGATGGCACATTTCCAGCCTCCAGAACAGGAAAAACACTGATTCTTGTGTAGACCACCAAGTCTGTGGTACGTTATTATAGCACCCCAGCAAACAAATGTAAAATGGAATTTAAAAAATAGGAAAACTAGCAGGATGTGGTGATGCACGCCTTTAACCCCAGCACTCGGGAGGCTGAGGCAGGAGGATTGTTGTGAGTTCGAGATCAACCTGGGCTACAAAGTGAGTTTAAGCCCAGCCTAAACTGCTTAGTGAGACCCTGTCTCAAAAAATAGGGCCAGGGATTTAGCTCAGTGGCCTAAGCGCCTGCCTGGCAGGCGCGAGGTTGTGAGTTCAATCCCCAGTACCAAAAAAAAAAAAAAAAAAAAAAAAGGAAAAGTGGTTGAAGCAACTGGTGCACCAAATGCCCTCCCTGGTTAATCGCTATGGCAAGGAAACTTCCTCTCTCCCACCCCGAGGGAAGAGCCAGTATAAAACAGAGGGTCCTGCACACTTAGGGAAGCCAGCTATGGTTCAGGGTAACGTTAATGGAGGACACCAGGAAAAATCAGTTAAAACCACACATACACGCAGGCAGGAGATTAGAAAATTCTTCCCTAAGAAAGTCTTCTAGCCCAAGCAAAATAATGTTGGAACTTTTGTCACAGAATAGGCCACATATCCACTTACTGTTGCTCTACCAAATTGCCACAAATCAAGGTTTCAAAAGACATAAATTTATTTTCTTATCATTTTTTAAACTTTTTTTTTTGTACCAGGGATCGAACTCACAACCTCACACTTGCCAGGCAGGCACTTATGCGACTGAGCTAAATCCTCAGTTGTCAGAAGTTCAAAACAGATCTCTCTGGGCTAAAATCAAGATGTCATTGGCATTGTGTTCTTCTGGACAATCTAGAAAAGTGATTCGGTTGGGGTATGGCTCATCCCCAAAGGCTTCTGTGCTAGAAGCTTAGTCCCCAGTGTGACACCCTAGAGAGGTAGTAGTGCTTTAAAAAAGTGGGGCCTACTCAGAGGCCATTGGGTCTTTTACTTAGGCCCTCAGGCATGCTAGGCAAGCACCTTGCCACTACGTTTCACTGCCAGGCCAGAGAGGTTGTTAGGTCTGTACAGGGATGAACACATTTCTTCTGGGAGCTATTTGTTGCCCTTCCAGGAAGTCCCATGAGAGCAAGTGGTGCTGGAAGGACAGTGGCATGCCCCTCCTGCTTCTAGTCTTTGAGTATTTGATGCCACTCTTGCCCTGTGATACCATCAGTCATGAGGTCCTCATCAGGACAGAAGAGATGCCAGTTCTATGCTAGGACTACTACCTAAATAAACTTCTTCTCTTTCTATTTCTAGAGGCTTTCCATGGTGGGTTAACTAATGGTCAACTTGTAACATCCAGCTAAACAGAGTCAGCATGAGTGTTAGGTGTGGAGGGACCACCTGAGGACTGTTGCCAACAGCATAAAAAGAGAACTGGAGGGGAAGATGGTGTGCTGTTGATTCCCCTGGAGAAGCCTATCATTCTGGCTTTCATGGCATGAACACAGCTGTTCTCATCGTCAGAGGAGTTCGGGTCCTTGCTGTCACTGAGGATGGCTGCAGTTCGTTTGGGGGGAGTTCTGCTCCTCACCTTGAGTGTCACTTCCTGGCTCCAGTGCAGACCCCTCAGCCTGCTGGCACAGATCCTTCATCCCACCGGTGCAGACTTTCTGTCTTTCATCACTGAACTTTGATGCAGACTTGCATGAGACATTGTCGTGGGCTCTAGGTCTCCAGCTGGACTCATGGAGGATATTGCCACGTGCTCTAGGTCTTCAGCTGGACTTGTGCAAGACATTGCTGTGGGATCCAGGCCTTCAGCTGGATTCTTTGGGTCTCTAGTGTGTGAAAAGATCTCCCACAGTCTTCTGCGTTTAACTCTTTGGGTGAATATTATGAAGTTATCCTATAAATTATGTGTCCTCTATTAAATCGTTTCCCTTGTAAACCCTGACTACAACACTGCCTGACTTGCATTCCTTGGTTTATGGCCCCATATTGACCGAAACTCTGGCTTCAGTGTCACATTTTTCTCACTCTTCTGCTCCTCCTGCCTCTTTCACATATAAGGACTCTTTTGATCACATTGAGCTCACCTGAGTAAGGCCCCATTTCCAAGTCCTGTACTCAATTACATGTACAAAGCCTCCTCCTGCCATGCCTGGAACATAAACAGAGCTTCCAGAAATTAGGGTGTGGAGACCTTTGGAGCCATTATTCTGCTGATCACAGAGCCTCCATGACTCTTAGTGTAACCCCAAACTGGCAAGCCTCACTCACTGGCATAGAGCTTTAGTTGAAATGGGCTCATGTGTGTAAAGCACTTAAAAGAGTTTCTGCCTGACACTAAGTCCTGTAAAAATGTTTGCTATTATTTGATATGATCATCATTGGAGGAAAGCGTCTAATTGGAAAGGCAGAGAGCAAAACAATTAAGGATGAAGGAGCAACTGCAAAGAAAAACACCATAGGGAGATAAAAATATACCAAATATCTGCTATTAATATATTCACAGAGAGATAAGAAAAGACACTGCACCCATGAAATGAGAATTGGATGCTATCAAAATAGGAAAACATTCAGAAAGCAGGAGCATGTTTTTGGAAGTTAAAAGTGTCGGTATGAAGTGTATGAAATTTCATTTTTTTAATTGAAAAACTGCCAAATATTGATCATTTCATACGGTTCATCCCAACAAAAACACAGAAAGGAACAACTCAAGTGAAAAGTTGAAATTTCTCAGAGGGTAGAAGTAAATGACAAATAAATAAAAACTAGACAATGTATAAGAAATGTCTGTTGAGGAGGTGGAACAAATAAATGAGGGGAATCCTAGAAAAAGATAACACAACATTGGATGAAAGGAAATCATTACTGAAGCCATTCAAAAAGCTGCCCCAGAATTGAAGAACATGATTGAAAGTGTCCCCTGAGTGACCAACATGATGGAGGAAAATAGAACCACCCTAAAATCATAGAGAATCTATAAGGAAGGGGAAGTTCAGAGGATTCTAGGGAAGGAAGTGGAGAGGAAAAATCAACCTAATACAGGATTAAAATTTTAAACTTAATAACAGAAAGAGTAAGTATAACAGAAACCACAAGTATAAAATATTGAAGTAAATCAATTTCCAATCAAGAATTCTACTGCCAACCAAATTTTAATTGTGAAAATATGCTTGAGACATTTTGAGAAGCCAGATATTGTGACAGAGACCAGTAATCCCAGCATACAGAAGGCTGAAGCAGGAGAATTTCAAATTCAAGGCCATGCTGGGCTATAAAAAGAGTTCAGGGTCAACCTCAAATATGTGGTGAGACTCTATCTCACCTCCCCCCAAAAAGACATCTTCAGACGTATGAACCCCAAAAATGTATTTTTCATGCCCCACTTCTCAGGAAGCTACTGTATAATAGGCTTCCCAAAAAGAAGAAGACCAACAGCAAGAGAAAGTTATGGGTCTAGAAAAATTCTGGAACAGATGATAAAGCACAAGAGGCAGTAACACAAGGGACTGGTAACGCTAGAGAAAAATAAACATTTTTAAATGATATTTTAAAATGTATTTTCACATTCAATCAGTAAGTCTAAATAATTTTACATTTCTTCAGATGTATACACAGATTCAACAAATATCTTTAAAAAAGCTTATGTGTATAAATATATTTACAATAATTTAACAGAAAAATTCTTCTGGAAACAGGTTCTCAAACTTTAATGAGTCACCTAGAGAGTTTGTTAAACCATAGCAAGCTTTCTGGGAAGAAACTGTTTTGTATACATAGCACTGAGAGATACAAAGATTAATTAGAAAAAAATTGAGGAGTTGGAAGTGGTTGCATCAAGGGAAGAAAAACTGGAGATGCAGAATCTGGGGGTGAGGAGGTGCAGTGCAGGAAACTACTGATAAAACTAGAGTAGGTCCTTAGAAATAAAATATTTGACCTTTTATACCAAGGCTCAGCAACTTATGGCCAGAAAACCAGCCGTCTATGTTTATAAATAAAGTTTGATTGGCACATGGCAATGCCCATTTGTCTTAGTTACTTTTTTGCCAAGACAAAATACCTGACGCCCAAAGTTAGGGAAGGAAAGGATTATTCTTACAGTTTCTTGGGAATTTCAGTCCATTAGTTGGCTCCAAGTCAGCATGGCAGGGCAAGGCTGCCTTTCATGGCAGCTGTGAGCAGCAAGGCACGCTGGCAAGCAAGAGAGAGGCGGGAGCGGAAGCAAACAAGAGGGAGACCCACCTTCCCTTACACTGTATATCGGCTCCACCCCTGGGCGGGCACAGCACTCACATTGCCAGACAACAAACCAACAACAAACCAATAACTCAGCCCCATCAAAATTATGAGGACTTGGGGGTACATAGCATATTACCCGATACACCATTTGTCTATTTTTTTTTTAATCTACGGTAGCTTTTCTACTAGAATAGCAGAGTGGAGTAGTTGCTACAAAATCCGCATGGCTCATCAGACCTCAAATACTTACTACCTGGCCCTTTTGTCAACTTGTTTAAACCATCGATGTTTAATTTATAGGAATAAAAATTCGACTGTGATAAGAGCAAGAAAGAAGATAATGATAGCAAAATCATGAAATGTGGGCTGGGGGTACTCAGTGATAGAAAATTTGCTTAGCATGTATTAACATGTTCCACCCCTACTTAGCACTGCATTTAAAAAAAAACATAAAATGTTAGAGCTGGAAAAGATTTATTCCAAATGTGTTACTTTAAAAATGAGAAGACTTAGATTTATGGAGGTGAAATAGCTTATTCATGGCCCAAGGGTAGAAAAATATCTAGCAGTATTACCCAGACCACTGATCCCATTCAGCTCTATCCCTACTGTTGATTTCTTACTAATCTATGACTGCTTTTAAATGACTTTCCATCCAGGAAAGTCATAGAAAGTTACTCAAGTAAGGTATTCATGAATTAAAATTAATAAGTGACAAGGGTTCATTGAGAGTTCTCATTAAGGATTTGACAATGTGATGTGAGAACCAGAAAGTCAATATGCAGCTTAAATGCCCAAATAGTTCAGGAAGAACAGTACCGAGAGTGAAATCAATGTAATCTTGAATATGATTTTGATTGCTTTCAAAAGTAAAATGACTATAGCTTTTTGACAGTTATTTCATCAACCCAAGTATGTATTTGCTAATTAGGGGGCTATAATTTTCGAAAGGTGAGATTTAAGGAACCACAAATTGAGAGTCAGAATATGAATTATCCATGTCCTTTGTTGTAATCTAAACTCCTATAGCAAGTAGAACCAAAAATGTAATGATTCCCACATGAAGAAGTGTTTGATTCACACCTGGAAGACAGGAATGCTGGGTAGTATATACAGCTAGGGTGAAGGAAGGGAGAGACCCTGTTCCACAGTAATTCTGTTATAAATGAGCCCCCAGACTCAAAATGTCAGTGCTGGAAAGAATGCACACAGACAGCAAGCAAGAGAACTCAATAAGGCAAAGTTTAAAATTTACCTCTGCATAAAGGTGCAAGTGAACTCAGACATGAGGCAGCAGGTGCAACAGAGAGGTGAGAAAGCAAGGTTTTTAAACCCTAATGCATAGGAAGCAGTTATTCTTTAGCCCCTCCAAAGCACACTGTGATTGTCTGGGGTAATAACCAGCACCATAGTCCAGTACCAAAGGGTGGAGTGCTCACTCTAACAGATACCAACTTCTCATTCTTAATAAATTGGGAAGACAGGTTCTTGGGATAAATACTAAGACCAAGAACCATCTACACATAGAAGATATCTCTGAGTAATAGACATTTCCCAAGGAAGCCTCAATACTAGTGATAAAGCTATCTACCAGAAGAAATCTACAAGCACCAACACAGAAAAAAATAGAAAATGACAAGACACTGAAATGAATGTATCCACAGACCTCCAGCCCACCCAGGACAATGCCAGAGCACAACAAGATACAAGAAATCATAAGCCACACACTGGAACTTTCTAAAGTGATAGCAGCAGAAGTGAAAACAAATGGAGGTAACTATATAGAAAATAATCTCTCAGATTAAAAAAATGAGGATCAAAATGAAAGACATGTCCAATGAATCTAGAGTAGATATGGATTTTTAAAAATAGAGTATCTCAGGAAAATGATGAAAACCATGAGTTCCAAATGTAGGAAAGAAATGAAAGCCATGAAATAGATCCAAACAGATATCCAGGAGAATAAAAATTCCATTGAAAGTATATGCAACAGATTGAATGGAGAAAAAGTTAGAATATCACATTGAGAAGACAAGATTGCCATTAGTGACCACAAAAATAAAGATACCTTAAAAATAGCAAGAGACCAGAAAAACCAATCTAGCAACTGCAATGAAGCAAAGAAAAACAACATAAGATTGATCAGAGACAATGAGAAAGCCAGAAGTAGTGCAAATGCCACAAAAATCCTCTTCACAGAAGTAATGGTAGAAAACTTCCGAAACATGGATAAAGAATTTGACATACAAATTAGTGAGGCATGTACAAGTCCAAATAGCCACAACCAAAATAAATCTATTCCAAGGCATATAATAATCAAAATTCCAGAGACACAGCACAAAAACAAAATACTAAAAGTGGTTAGTGAAAAGAAACAAACCACCTATAAAGGAAAGCCTGTCAGAATCACAGCAGACTTCTCAACATAAAACCTCAAGTCAAGGAGAGTTTGGAGTGAAGTATTTTGAGCCCTAAAAAGAAAACAATCTATAACCTAGATTGATGTACCTGGCAAAACTATCTTTCAAAATCAATAAAGAAATAAAATACTCCCATGACAAAGAACAATGGAAGAAATTTATGATCACAAAACCAACTCTGCAAAATGTCCTGAAGTATATTTTAGAAAGCGATAACTAAGACCACAATTTCAAGAACACCAATAGAAAAAAAATTACCAGGCAGGGCAAGCAATTAAACAGAGGGAAAAGATATAGTACCAGCAACAGGAAGTTTATATGAGAATGATAAGCCAATACATATCAGTTATAATCATCAAAATAATGGTCTGAATTCACCAATCAAAAGAAACAGATTGGCAGAAAAAATCAAGAAGCAAGAACCAGCAATATGCTGCATACAAGAAACACATTTAATGCAAAAAGAAATTCATCAACTGAAAATCAAAGGCTGTAAAACAATACTCCATGTGACAACAACCCAGAAAAAAGCAGGGGTAGCTATTCTATTAGCAGACAATATTAGCTTCAAGCAAAGACTGATAAAAAGAGACAAAGAAGGTCACTACATGCTTGATGAGGGAAAACAAGAAGAGGTTTTATATATATATATATATATATATATATATATATGAATCTAGAGTAGATACGGATTTTTTAAAAATAGAGTATCTCAGGAAAATGATGAAAACCATGAATTCCAAATGTAGGAAAGAAATGAAAGCCATGAAACATGGCTCAACATAAAACCTCAAGTCAAGGAGAGTTTGGAGTGAAATAATTTGAGCCCTAATAATAAAACAATCTACAACCTAGACTGATGTACCTGGCAAAACTATCTTTCAAAATCAATAGAGAAATAAAATACATATATATATATATATATATATATATATATATGTGTGTGTGTGTGTGTTTGTGTGTGTGTGTGTATATATATATATATATATATATAAAATCTCAAATACCAGTGTACCCAACTACATAAAACAAATATTAATAAATGTGAAATATCAAATAAGCATTAACACAATTGTAATGTGGGACCTCAATACCCCACTGTCACAAATAAACAGATCAACTGGACAAAAAAGTCAACAAAGAAAAATGAAAACTAAACCAAACCTGCTGACAAAAGGACTTCATAGATCTTTACAGTGTTCTACTCCACAACATGCGAATACACATAAAAATTCCATTGAAAGTATATGCAACAGATTGAATGGAGAAAAAGTTAGAATATCATACTGAGAAGACAAGATTGCAGTTAGCGACCACAAAAATAAAGATACCTTAAAAATAGCAAGAGACCAGAAAAACCAATCTAGCAACTGCAATGAAGCAAAGAAAAATGACGTAAGATTGATCAGAGACAATGAGAAAGCCAGAAGTAGTGGCTTTCTCAGCTGCACATGGGACATTCTCCAAAATATACCATATATTAGCCCATAGAACATGCTTAAGTAAGTATATAGAATTTGAAATTATCCCATGCATATTGCCTGACTGTAGTGAAATTAAATTGAAAATCAATGACAAAAGAAACTGCAAAAACTACATAAACACCTGGGAATTAAATAACACCCTTCTTAATGCCACAAGGGTCACAGATGAAATTAAAGAAGAAATTAAACAGTATCTGCAATTAAATAATAATGCTAATAAAGCATAAGGAAACTTATGGGACACAATGAAAGCAGTTCTGAGAGGGAAATTTAAAGCTGTGAATTCTCACATTAGAAAAACAGAATGAGCTCAAATGATCAACCTACTGTTGAACCTCAAAATTCTAGAAAAAGAAGAACAAATCAAATCCAAAGCTGGTATCAGGGAGTAATTATAAATGCAAGAGAAGAAATTAATGCAATTGAGACTAAGAAAACAATACAAAGAATTAATGAATCTAAAATTGGTTCTTTGAAAGATTAAATAAAGCTAACAAACCCTTAATCAACCTTATCAAAAAAGAAAAGACTCAAATCTATGCAATTTGGAAGGAAAAGGATGAAATCACAGTATGTCCTGTGTGAATCCAGAAGATAGTCAATATCTACTTGAGACCCTGTACTCTAATAAGATGGAAAACACAGGAGAAATGAATAGATTCTTATATACATATGAATTGCCAAAACTGAATCAAGAAAATATAAATATTCTAAATAACCCATAATCAGCCAATGAAATTCAAAATATAATTAGAAATTTAATAACAAAGAAAAGTCCAGGTCCAGATGGATCAAGAAAGTTAGAGAAGATCTAATGCCAGTACTAAAGAAACTCTTTAATGAAATTGAAAGAAAAGCAATACTCCCAAATTCATTCCAGAAAGCCAATATTACCCTGATACCAAATGCATAGAAAAATCCAACCATAAAGAGGTTACAGGCCAATCTCCCTAAGGAAAATAGATGCAAAAATCCTCCAGAAGATACTGGCAAACAGAATGTCGCAAATCATCAAGATTATTCACCAGGACTAAGTAGGATTCATACCAGAGATACAGTGATAGTTCAACATACATAAATCAACGAATGCAATACACCATATCAACAGAGCCAAAGACAAAAATCACATGATCATCTCAATAGATTCAGAAAAACCATTTGACAAAGTCCAACACCCATTTGTGATAAAAACCCTACAGAAAATTGAAATTATAATACGTGGTTTTATCTCAATTTAGTAAATGCCATGACAAACCAACAGAAAACGTCACACAAATGGTCAAAAACTGAAATCTTTCACTCTAAAATCAGGAACAAGACAAGGATGTCCACTATCACCACTCCTATTTAATATAGTTCTGAAAACATTAGCCACAGCAATCAGACAAGAGAGAGAAATAAAGGAATAAGGATAGGAAAGGAAGAAGCTAAATCACCATTATTTGTGGATGACATGATATTCTACATAGAAGACTGTAAAAAACCCACCAAAAGACTTGTAGATCTAATAACTGAATTCAGTATCAGAGTTGGATACAAATTCAACCCTCAAAAATCATTAGCATTCCTGTATACAGACAACAAACACTGACAGGGAAATTAAGGAAACAACACCTTTCACAATAGCATTGAAAGAAAATGAAATACTTAGGAATCAGTCTAACAAAGCAAAAGATTCTACATTGAAAATTACATTACTCTGAAAAAGATCAAAAAGGATATCAGGAAATGGAACGATATTCCTTGCTCATGGATAGGAAGAACCAACATATTGAAAATGGCCACACTTCCATAATTGCTGTACAGATTTAATGCAATCCCAAATCAAAATACCGTTAGTATACCTCACAGAACTAGAGAAAACATTCGTAAAATTCATTTGGAACCAGAAGAGACCTAGAATAGTAAAAACAATCCTAGGCAACAAAGGCAAGGGAGGAAACATCACCATTCTTGGCTTGCGCTATACTACAAAGCTATCATGGTAAAGCAGGATGGTACTGGCAAAAAAATACAAAAACAAAAACCTAGACCTGAGGATCAATGAAACAGATTAGAGGATCCAGAAACAACTACAAGCACACTCAGCCACCATATCTTTAACAAAACTGCCAAGTATGTTCACTGAAAGAAAGATAGCCTCTTTAATACATGGTGCTGGAAAAACTGGCTTCTCATATGCCAAAATCTAAAACTAGATCCATCTCTCTCACCACATACTCAACTAAAAGAGAAATGGATCAAAGATCTAAACATTAAAACAGAAACACTAAACCTACTAGAAGAACGAATAGGTAGAACTCTTGAAGACATAGATGTAGACAAATATTTCATGAACAAAACCTTAATTTGCATGGAAAATGCTACAAAGAATCAACAACTGAGATCTCATTCCATTAAAAAACTTTTGCACAGCCAAAGAAATGGAGTGAAAGGGAGCCCACAGAGTGGGAAAGACAAGGGACTAATATCTAGAACATATAAAAAATTGAACAAAATCAGAACCCCCCCAAATTTAAAGACCCAATCCAAAAATGAGCATCTAAGAATACACACTTCTCACAGGAAGAAGTACAAATGGCAAATAAATATAAGAAAAAAATTGAACATCTCTGGTCATTTGAGAGATGTAAATGAAGAGAATGCTCAGATTTTACCTCACCCCAGAAAGAATGGCTATTATCAAGAAATCAACCAATAACAAACGCTGGCGGGACTGTGGGGAAAAGGAACCTTTCTCCACTGTTGGTTGGAGTGTATACTGGTGTGACCACTGTGGAAATCAGTGTGGAGATTCCTCAAAAAACTAGGATTTTACCCAGCTATTCCCCCTCTGGGTATCTTCCTGGAAGAAATAAAAACATCATACCATAACAATATATGTGGACCCGTGTTTATAGCTGCACGATTTGTAATAGCTAAATCTTGGAAACAACACAAATACTCATCAACCAAGGAATGGTTAAAAAAGATATGATTTTTTCATACAAAATAGTACTACTCAACCATAAAGAGGATAATTTTGAGCTATTTCTAGGTAAATGGATACACATTGAGACCATAGTCTTAAGTGAAATAAATTGGGCACATTTGTAAATTCTAGTGTGAGAAACCAAAAGTGTAAATGAGAACCAAAGTGTGTAATAAGTGTTGGAAACAGGAAGAATTTACTCAAAAAAAAGGGGGAACTAGGGAGGGAGAGAACAAGGAAGGGAACAAGAAATGATAAAAGAAGGATAAATTGGAAATGCAGCTTTGTAAATAAGGAGGGAAGAGGAATTGAAAGGCGGGGAGGGGAATGGAAGAAAAGAAATCAAGATATATCATGTACAGATACAAATTTTCTATGATGAATATGATCATGATGTATATCTAAATTGTACCAGTAAACTTAATGATAATTTTTTAAATGACCAATGCGGAGCAGATGTTCGGAAATACTTGATGCCAAGGTGACAAGTGTTTCAACCACAAGTTTCGAAATATGGCATACTACGCACACACGGAAATGAAAGAAAACAGGCATCTGATAACATTTATGGCTAGGCTCTTTTTTTATTGCATTATAATCCATTATGGATCTCTCTGAGGGAAATCTTAGGTGGATAAATACCATGAACTACTTATGTACCTTAACTATCTTCATCATGATCCAAACAAAAGGGGCCAATACTGGATTTGCCTTGAGAAAAAGGAAGAAATGGATTACAGTAGTGGTCTTGAAACTTGTCTGTGTAGTAAAATCACCTGGGAGTCATTTAAAAATTCCAAAACCCAGGCCATATTTCAGGTCATTTGAACTGCAAGCCCTGGGAGAGGCCTGAGCATCAGTATTTTGAAGCTCCCAGAGGATTCTAATGCGCAAGTATGTATGGAGATCACCGGATTATGAGTCTTCGGCATTTTCCATGTAATGGTATCTTATACAAACACAACCAGCACAGTTTATAGAAGCATTTTAACATAGATTATCTCATCTAATCATCATGCAGTAAATACAATCTTGCAGGATTAATACAGTCATCTCCTTAGCAGCTCCTAAATTTCAGTATAGGGATAATAAATTGGTGGCTAATTTTTCATAACAAACCTGCCCTTCTAATCCTATATTGTATAGTTGTTTGGGATGCCTGGAGTGGGGAAAATGATAAAGACTTTAAGACTGTAAAACTTTGCCCCACAATGTCACTACTGCTTATCTCTACTCTTTCTGTCTCTCTGTCTCTGTCTCTATCTCTGTGTCTCTCTTTTTCTTTAGTCCTGTGGATTCAGCCCAGACGTGCCCTATTACTGAACTACTTGGGTCTATTTTGTTTTATTTTCATATAGAGCCTCATTATTTTGCTTTGAGAAAAGGTCTCTCTAAATTGCCTGGGAGGGCCTCAAACTTGCTATCCTCCTGCCTCAATCTCCAGAGCAGCTGGGATTACAGGTATGTGCCACCCTGCACTTGGCATTTGTTTGATATCTAAAGGAGGTGGTCCCTCCGGTTTCCTTAAAGCAGCTCAAATGGTGTCTTGCAGAGATAGCACTTTGACCTAGATTGTGTTCCCAGGCTCCCCGGCCAGCTGCTGGAGGCAGCAGGGAATGCACATGTGCTCTCCCCTTACAGACCTGGGATCCACACATTGCAGCAGCCTTCATTAGAAGGAAACTGGATGTATAGTCTGAATTGTTCTAATCACACGCAATAATTACTTTGTGAAAGCTTTGTCTCTTTATGAAATAAATCATCTGTTATGATTTAGGTCTCAAATGTTTCCCGAAAGTCTCATGTGTGTGGAAGGTGATTGGATCATGGGAGTACTGAACTCATTAGTGGATTCATCCATTAGTAAGTTCATTAATAGCTGACTGCTCTGTTTGGAGGTGGGTCACTGGGGTGTGATCTGGAAGCATATATTCTTGTCCCTGACTCCTCCCTTCTCTCTCTGGCTCCTGGCTGCCATGGTTTTGAACAGTTTTCCTCTACCAGGCCCTTCCACCATGCTATTTCTGCCTTGGAGCCAGCTGATCACAGACTGACACTGTGAGCCAGTATAAACCTCTCCTCTTTCAAACTGTGAGTTCTGGGTATTTTACCCCAGTGATGGGAAAGTGATTAACACATCACTACAAGGTTTCATAAGAAATCTGATTGCTTGTCTATATTTTCAATTACTTAATTTAAAAGTATCCACCTTTTTCAGCAATCATGTCTGGGTTGAAGCTAAGCACGACTACATGTTTGTCAAGTCAAGGCTCTACATTTTTATACTTGTTCAGCCAGCAGACAAAAAACAGGAAGAAAAACTTTCCTAAACCCAAAGACACCTCCTTCTTTCAGGGCTGCCAGAGTAGGCGCACACGCTGTGTACTGCACAGAGCCAGGGGACACACACCATGTGGATAGTGATATGAATCATACTTCCTTGTTTGTGTGATAAAGTGGGCTTGCTTTGATGCTAGGTGTTGCAGAAGAAATAGAAATATCTGCCTCAACTTGTGTCTGCAGTGATGGAGGTGAACCATCTCAGTCTGAAAAGACCCCACAGCTATACCTGCCTCAGTCTCCCACTGAGCTGGAATTACAAATGTGCATAATTTAAAGCCAGTGCTGTTTTTCCTGGGGTGACTTCACGCTGGTCCTGCATCACTTCTCCAGTCTTTTCTTTTCTTGTTAAAAAGAATTTTTTTAAGAATGTTTATTTAAAAGATCTGTTGCTGTTCATCCATATTCAGGAGAACTTCATGCATTGTACCCTAACCCTGAAAAGCTCAACTATTAGAAAGAACATAATGTTTACCTCCCAGAACACCCGTCATGGCTATGCATTGGCCTTCAAGGCCTTCTTGCTTTTGTTCTTCTGAACAAACCCTGATTGCCTTTGTATTCAATGAGAAGGTTGAGTTCTTCTCAAATATCTGATCAGTTTTATAGCTTCGGTGTGCCTTGAAAGTTATGCCACCCTCCAGCTAGGGTCCCCTGCAGCTCCTGGAAGGGAAGAACAGGACTCTGTCCCTTGAATGGCTCATCCTCCTCTCAAATGGAGAACTCCTGAAAATGAATGTGTTAGGAACAGAAGCACTAAACTCATCATAGTCATAGGCCTGTAAGGTCTTCCTGCAAACAGTCTGAACAGTAACTATCAAAAGCCATCCTCACAAGTCTCAAGTCTCTGTGCTTCCCCCTGTACTGCCACCTGGTGTCATAGGGACTACTTAAATCCTCTGGGCCTCTCTGGTCAGCCAGGAAACTCAGAGATATTTGAGATTTCAAATGCTATCTTCTAACTCAGTTTTCTAACGTAATTCTTCCAAACCTACAAGGTCAGTTTAATCTTGTGTTAGTATGCTTGGTTTGATTACCTTTGTGATTTTTATCTTGGAGCTGGCTCAAATAGGAAGGAGAATAGAATTATAAGCAAATACACATTGGAAATAACGTAATTCCAACTCCAAGCCTTGGAGAGTTGAGTAAGAGGTAGACACTGGAGAAACCAGAGCCTTGGAGATCCCTGAACCTCACTTCCTGCTCACAACAATGGCAAGGGTAGCTGAAGTCAGAAAAATATCCCCACTTTGTTGCAGTATTGGGGATGACTTTCTTTTTATTCTTTTATTTTGAGACAGGGTCTCGCTAAGTCACTAAGTTGCCCAGGCTGTATTCAAACTAATGGTCCTCCTGCCTTAGTCTTCCAGGTTGCTGGCATTACAGGTGTACACCAAAAGGTCTGCCTCAACCCCAACATATAGGAATCACAGGCTATAAAGTCACAGCAATGATTAGGGGCAGTATGTGCAGTAATTCAGTCAACAGACTCAGGAGCCCACATCCATGTGAATTCAAGTCACACTTCTGCTGCATGCTCAGCGTCCACCAAGCTATTTTTTTCTCTCCACCCTTCAGTTACTCATCTAAATAGGGCTAGTAATTCATACTGCTTCAACCTTTGTGAGAATTAATTGAAATAATGAATGCAAACCCTGAACATGATGTTTGGAGAATGTGTACTTTAGGCTCAAAAGGTATTATTGTCTAAGAAATATAGCTCATTATTTGTTTCCAGAAGAAAGCAGGGTAACAATATATGACTGGCTATTTTATTACTCATCATTTAAAATAGCAGGAACAGTTATTCTTTATGAAAAGGTTTGGGGGCTATGGAAAGAAAAACTTTCAGAAAAACCTTATTTCTCTTTTCAAAAGTCTCCTTAGTCATGTGTAAATGTAACTGCTCTCAAACACTAATTAGGACAGTTGAATGTTTCACTTGCATATAGTAATCTGTCATTGGAGACTTCAAAATGCTATTCCTTTGGAGTTGTTCAAAAAATGGAAATTACCAATACATGACCTCAGCACACATACAGTAAAAAGAGATGATATGTTCTTAAATTTTCTTCACTCTTAGAAAAACAAAATCACTGAAATTTCTCTATTTCAGACAGTTAAGAGTGAGTTCTAGTTCTTTCTTTTCTAAAGGCTTAGTAACCATCAGACCTATATATTCTCATTTTTTTAAAATGTAGAGAAAATATACAACAAAGTTTAAAATTATACTTAAAGCAAGGGTGCTACAACAAAAGGGTTCTCTGAAAGAAAATGAAAATAGAGACATTTCTACAGTAGGTATTCCTTCTAGAGTTAAGCTAAACCTGAAAATCTCACACTATGTATGATTACAATTCAGATGGAAAAGAAAGTCCCTAACCAACAACTTCTGAGCCATAAGCCTAAATTTAAACAATTCCACCTTTACATTTTTCCTTAGGGCTGAAGTATTCATTTTATTTTTTAAAATTTTTATTAGTGCACATTTGCAGTACATAATGATTACATTCATCATGGGGAATCAGTACAAGTACATAACACATCTCAATTCTTTTTATGTCCCTTCCCCTTCCACTCCTTCTCCCCTCCCTGCAACTCTTGGTCCCTTTCCCATTTGCAAAAGATAAAATTAGAATTTTATTTGATTGTATAAAAGCACAAGACAGGCAGCAGTTCCCTGGCCACGAGGAGGAGCACAAGTTCTTTGCCAAAATAGCTCTTTCCTCTGCACCTTCACCCTCACTCCTTTACTCTAGGAAATACACAACCCGGAGTTTACACATAGCTTGCCTGTTAAGGCAACACTTAGTCAGACCTATTTGACCCACTCTCAGTGTTTTTCCCTTCTACAGTGAAAGTGCACTCCCTCTCCAGGAGGGTAATTAAATCTCTCCTGCCCCCTGCGCGTCATGAGCTGCAGAGCAGGCCCAGGATAATTGGAGACAGGCAGCTATTTGCCCTCTAATTTAAACGGATCCTAAGGCTTACAGGAAAAGCCAGACGCCTGCGTGAGCCAAGGGAGCAACAAAGAGGAGTGTCTAGTGCGTGGCATGATGGCAAACACCAGGACAGGGAGACACAAGAGTTCAATAGACATTTGGCCCTATGAAGCTAAAATGGACATTTCTGGAGCAGGTGGCTAAGGGGGACGGTGGTGACCAGGGCAAAGCCATCAGTCCCAACTCTGGAACAGACCCTTTTGGCTACATGGGAAAGCAGAATCAGGCTTGCCAGATTTTTGAGATTTTTTGAGAGAAGGCACAGATCTGGTGCTTATATGAAATTAGCCACATTTCAAAAGTTAATTCATTCCAATGAAAAGCAACGACACAGCATCACTAAGGCAGACCAAAGAAAACAGAAGTGCAACACATTGCTTTCCTAATTGCGGCTTAGGGGATGAAGTTTTCTGCAGGGTTGCATTTTTCCTTGAAATACACATGGAAACAAATGCTGCTGTTTTGGAAAACTCTTCTCTAGAAAGAAATAATGCTAGAATGGCAGCCGTGGGCTGCAGAGAGGAGAAACAAGAAACCAACTCCTTCCTGTAAGTCAATGGCAGTCACAGGCCATGGGGAGGAGAAACAAGAAGCCAACCCCTTCTTGTGAGCCAGCAGCGGTTGTGGGCTACTGAGAAGAGAAACAAGAAGCCAACCCCTTTTTGTGAGTCAGCTACAGTCTCAGGCCCCCAAGAAGAGAAACAAGAAGCCAACCCCTTGCTGTGAGTTGGCCAACATATGGACTGGTTACCTCCCTGTCCCACGTACCTGTAAGCAACTGGCTGATCCAGAGAAACACAGACTGGGATGATAGCTACTGAGGTAGAAAAAAACAACTTAATGCTTATAGTGTCTAGTATTTGACTGACTTTTCAGGCCTACAGCAGGTGGTCTGAGCATCTATTTGGAGGATAATGATACGCAGTATAGTGACTATGGGGGATCTCCTTCTGAAGGTGGTAACCATTGTTAATTCCCTATTATCTTGTTTTAAAGTCCTGTATCATTTTCATTGTTTTATTTTGATTGGTTTTATTCTGTTCTGTTTTATTTTGTTTTATTATATCTAAACAGGCAGCTATTTTGAAGATAACAAGAGGCATTATGGTAGCCATTATTGATTTCCTATTATCTTCTTTTGAAGTCCTGTATCACTTTCACTGTCTTGTTTTGATTGACTTTATTCTGTTTTATTTTGCTTGGTTTTATTCTTTTTAAAATAAAAAAATTAAAACCAAAATTAAATTTAAAACGAAATAATGCTAAAGAAAATACCTCTATACCAAGTGCAATGTGATGCCCTGGATTGGCTCCTGCACCAGAGAAAAGCCCACAGTGGTAAAGTAGTTAAATTCAAGTAAAGTCTGGAAGTACCCAGAATTCCACTGGTTCTCCAGGGGCAGCTCCCCTTATCCAATATTGAAGAATCAGATATTATCCTCTGTTTCAATATAAAAATGAATTAAGCTTATAAACAAAAAATGGAGAAGAGAATTCTAATTTCTGCCCACCATTTACTTGCCAGGTAAACTTGGATGCATTAGTGTGTGAAACTCAGTTTCCCTGTCTATACCAGGGTTATTGTGAGAATTAGATGTGTTTCTATGGCTAGACGTGGTGGTGCATTCCTTTAATCCCAGCACTCGGGAGCTGAGGCAGGAGGATTGTTATTAGTTTGAGACCCCCCCTAGGCTACAAAGTGACTTCAAGGCCAGCCTGAACTGCAGAGTGAGACCCTGTCTCAAAAAAATATTGCCAGGAATTTAGCTCAGTGGCCTAAGTGCCTGCCTGGCAGGTGTGAGGTTGTGAGTTCCATCCCCCATACAAAAAAAAAAAAATGTGACTCTATGAGAAGGAGCTTGACCTATAGTAGAAACTCGTGATCTCTTCTCACAGTCCCATCAATGAATGAGTTGACAAGCAATCGTTTTTTTATGTTAACTTGGTGTGATTTATAGTTATTTGTATTTCTCATGTCATTGGCATTTTAAGTGTATTTTATCGACCATTCAAAGCATCTACAGTCAAGGGTCTAAATAAATAGTAGAGCACAGTGTACATGAACTAAAATTACCTATGACACTGTCACCTTAAAGGTGTGCCTAGCATGTTAATTATTTACTAAGTTTGGCTTTTTTCCCAAAGACACTTGAGCTGAGGGTTTTTCAAGGCTGAATAAGTTTGCATTATTTTCTCTTAAAAGATAAAGAAAATCCTGTCGTGTGTTCGAGAACTGATGTGGAGATAGTTGTTAGGATAAGTTGACATTCACAGAAAATAACTTTTTCTGGTTAAAAAACTGGTTATAAATCCAGTGCTTATATTTGATAAGCCTTCAGAACGTACATGTGGAACTCTTTCGTTTTCCCTAGAGTTCTATTTTGGAGGGAAATTATTTCAAAAATTATTGATTTTCTCTTAAAAATAAATGCTATTTTTAAAATGAATAGTTAAGAATGAAGAAAACATTTATTTCAATGTTTTCCCACTATTTGGGCTGAATTAATTAGATAAAATAAATAATTTACCTTCTTAGCTGGCACTGCTGGTACCCTGAGGAGGATAAGATATTTAACATGGGAGAATAGAGAAATAAATGTTAGAATCATAAGCCCTAAAGATCAGGTGAGGGCGGGAAAGACAATGGTGCTCTAAACATCTAAGTCACAAATAAAATTACAACAAAGAGCAAACACATACACTGTTAAATTGGGTTCTATTCTCTGGGCCACTATCAGTTCCCCCAATATTCTAGGGAATGACAAGACAAGAATGAGACATTTCAGAATCCAAAAGTAAAAAAAACTGGAGGTAGAATAGGAAAAGATGCTATATGAGACTAATGTATATATATTGTGTACTACACAATGATCAGAAAGACATGCTTTCTTGGAATTATTTCTCATTGCTCTCAGAATTTTCTAGGGATCACTAGATACTAACCCCAACTTTATAACTAGCATATTTATGAGAGTGGATGTATCTACATGGCATAAATAAAAGCCAATCTTTAGGAACATGACCAGCACTACATAGACTTTTGCTTCCTGACTACATTCATCACTGCAACCACAAAACAATCACATTTTTACTTAAACGTGTGCTGTGTCCTTTCTCAGACAGTTAAGAAATATCAGTTGGAGAATATTTTTTTGTTTTAAAATTCCTTCCTGCATGTCTTCTTTATTGCAAAACAAATAACTTTGTGCAAATCTGCCAAACAGTGCATGAGATGAGGGAGTTGCAGTCCGCTTAGGCCCTGTTGGCCACTTCCTGCCTGTTTCATTTCTTCACAGCCTTTGAGCTAATAATGTGTTTTTTTTTTTCACATTTTTAAATACTTGGGAAATCTCACAGGAGAAGAAGAGGAGGAGGAGCTGGGGGAGGAGGAAGAGGAAGGAGTAGAAAAAAATATAATAGTAATGATAAGAAGAATATTTTGTGGCAATTTGAAATTAATTAAAATTGAAATTTCAATGTTCATAGATAAAATTTTATTAGAACCCAACCACACCCATTCCCTTAATTATGCTACAATTGTATCCTTAAAGAATTGCAGCACAGACAGTATAGGCTGCAAAGCTGAACATATTTACTCTCTGCCCAAACATTGTTCTGAACTCTGAGGATAAGAATCTAACTGAGACTGACCCAATCCTTGGCTTAGTGTGGCTTACATTCTAGTCACAATGGGAAAGATATGCAACTAAAGATAATAAAGTGGTGGATTAAGATATGTGCCATGAAGGCAACCAACACACAGAGCAGTGAAACAGAGTAAAACTGAAGTGGGGGTGGGGAGGAAAAGGAATTGTTATAAAGGGAGGCTAAAGAAATGGCATTTATAAGCTGAGACTAAAACATAAGAAGAGCAGAACCCATGATCGAGGACTTAGTGGAAAGAGCTTCCTAAAAGATAAACGAGTAGGTTCAGAAGTCCTGTGACCAAAAGGATCTTACGTGTTTTTAAAAGGGGATGAGAGAAGCTGCAGACCCATTGAGGGAGGCCACATGAAGTTAAGCATGGACAATTCCCATGTACAATGGGAAGGCACTGACAGGGTTTAAGCAAGAGAGTGATTTGTTCTCTTTGATCTTTGAAAATCAGTCTTCTTGTTGTGTGGAAAGGGAGTAAAGGGCAATGTGAATGCCTGGGGAAGAAGGTCCTGAGGTGGCCCACTTTGGAGCTGACTGGGCATGAAGAAGAGGAAAGGTGGGCAAACATGAGCTCCAGACTTGGCAAACAGAACCAACAGCCTAGGGGAAGAGGAGGATAAAGTCAGAATCAAGGATGATCCACACATTCTGAACTTCATCAACTGGACAGTGGTGGCTCCATGTATCTGGGGCAGAAAGAGTTGGGAGGCAGAGGATCAGGGCTTCCCATTGGAGAAACTCAGCTTTTTCTCTACAGGGTCAAATGATTTAAAAAAAACTATGGTGTATGCTTAAATTTTAAAAAAATGTATTACAGTAAAAGACACGTTGCCATGAATCCCTCTCAAAATACTTACTCTCGCTTCAAACACACTTTGTCATTGTTTCTGTCAGTGTCTGAAGCAATTCTAGAAGTTTTCGTTCCTGAGTGTCTTTAGTTGCTCTGCTGTGGCTGCCTTGATGTCTGAATTGACTCAAAACATTGACCATTCGTGTCATTTTGACTTTAGGAAAGGGCGAGAAGTCACATGGTACCAGATCCAATGAATAAGGTGGATGAAGACATACTGTCATGTTTTTTTTAATAAGGCTGCCTTCCATTGGATATTTCTCCACAGCAGCATTGACTGGATTTTTTATCAAACCTCATAAAAACATTCACAAAAGAGGATATCCAGAACTATTTCATAAAGTGGAAAGAACAATAAAGTAAGTGTATTTGAAGTGAGGGGGAGTATTTTGAGGAGGGTTAATAGCAATGTATCTTTCACTGTAATATTTTTAAGAATTTAAACACTAGTCATACTTTTTAACTACCCCTTTTGTTTAGATTCTTGAAGGCCACAGTGTCTCAGCCACAAGCCTTCAACACTATTTGGGTAGCCCAAGAGCAGTCACAGACAAATGCAAATAAACAGGTGTATAAGTACATAAAGCTTGATCAACAAAAAGCCGGCTGTGAACAAGTTTTAACCCTTGGGCCATAGTTTGCCTCTTAAGGCATGGGCCATGATAACATCAAGGAGGGTGTGTAAAAAAAGTAGGGTAAGAAATCCAGGATCAGAGGCTGGAATATGGCTTGATGGTAGAGTGCTTATCTAGCATGCTCCACGACCTGAGTTCCATCCTCAGCACAAGAAGGAAAGAAGGAAGGAAGGAAGCAAGGAAGGAATGAAGGAAGAAAGGAAGGAAGGAAGGAAAACAAAGAAAGAAATAGAAAAAAAAGAAAGGAAGGAGAGAAAGAAAGAAGAAAGAAAGAAAGAAAGAAAGAAAGAAAGAAAGAAAGAAAGAAAGAAAAGAAAGGAAGGAAGGAAGAAAGAAAGAGAGAAAAAGAAAGCTCACCCAGGATCCTACTCAGAGACATTATAACATTTCCTGGCTTGGTGGAATGATCTTTATCAAAATTCAATTTCCATTACTACTTAGAAACAAAAAAGAATTTTATAAGGAAGGAGGAGTTCTCTTTATAAACCACATTGATCTAGAATTGAAATTTTTCTTCAATTGTTTACACTTTACTTGGCAGAATGAATTAGGAGGCAGAAGAAAGTCATAGTAAAAGACTATCTGGTTCCACTCTGTACTTGTGTGATCTTGGGTGGTCACCTGTTACACTGTTATCAGTATCTCTTCATCTGTAAAATAGTACTGAGAATACTCAGACTCACCACAGCAGGATATTGTGAAGGTCTGCCGTATAGAGAGTTTGTGTGCATGTGTGTGTGTGTGTTTTTAGAATGTGTATATTATTCTTTCTCTTATAAGCTACTGTATTCCAGGAAAAATTAGATAATGCTTGTTTTTACTGGTCTTGACTTACTTTAGTCCAGTGATGAAGAACCATTTAGTTTTCAAGGGCACAAACAGCCCACTGTGGCATGCATGCCATAGGTTTTCCACGACTGCTTTAGACCCTTCATTTCTCTATCAGTTTGACTGACACTAGCATTAAGCTTAGTGCAATTTCAATAACTTTAGCTTGTTCCTATCACCAAAACTTTACCCCATCTCTTTCCTGAAAATTCAAGCATCTATCCCTGTACTAGTCTGGCTTTTATAGCTACAACAAAATACCTGTGTTGTGGTTTGTGTCTGGATGTCCTCCCAAAGCCTCATGCAGTTATGGGGGCGGGCTTTTTGAAGACAGCTTGTTAAACCTGGACTTCTTGTTTTCATGCCCTCACCCAGGAAACAGAGTTATAGTGTTTTTAGCTTGATGCAACAGGGTCCTCACTTTGTGAACATCCTCAGCCTGTGCAAGAGGAGGGTGTGGAGATGGTGTGAGGGCCACACTGCCCTAGGGCAGGTAGGCTGCATACAATATAAGAGAGGAAAAGAAGCTTGATTTTCCCCTTTTTGCTCTTGTTGCTTTTGCTGTCTTCCTCTGCCTTGACCAGTTGCCCCTCAGCCATGCCACTCTGCCTTGGAGCCAACTGATTATGGACTGAAACTTCTACAAACTGTGAGCTAAATAAACCTTTCCTCCTTTACCTTTGGGTGTTAGGTATTTTGTCTCAGAAATGAGAGAAAAGTAACCAAGACAACCTGAGACTGGGTAACTTTATAAAAAGTAAAAGGTTTGTTTAGGTCACAGTTTGGGCAGCTGAAAATCTGAAGAGTGAGGCACTGTTCCAAAGAGCCTGGGAACTGGCCAGTCTTGTTCTTTTATGACAGCCTTCCCAAGGGAACCAAACTGGAGGGTCCACAAAAACTATCTTTATCTCCTCCTAGGGCACACCCTCATTGATCTAATGACTTCTCACTAAGACTCACTTCTCAAAGGTTCCACACCATCACTTAACACTGCCACATGCAAACCATAGCAACCCCTTTGAAGAACTTCCTATCTCCACCATTATACAACATCCTCACCCTCCTGTCTGTTCCCTGGTTGTGAATTCCTGCAGCCTTTATCTTGCCTTGACTCCTCCTTGCTTTAATTATGGATGCTGTATCCAATTATGTTAAATTGATTGAAGGTGTCAGATTCTTCATATTTTATCTTATCTCCAGAAGTGTCTGATACAACCCTTGTGAAAAGGACAGGTTGTTTAGTGGCCTCAGATTTTATGGCATTACCAGAGAAATCGGTGTAATTCTACCTTCCTTTGATTTGTAAGCCAGCTCACACTTTTATGATCCATCTTCATGGAAAGGATTTGGCTTAGTATGCATCTTCATTGGAGTCATGTGAGACTTTCTTCCATTCAGAATTTCATTTTCTTGAGCATCATTATGGACTCTGATTCTTATTTACCTAGTCCATTTCAAGAAATTTTTGAATTCATTTTTGATGGTCACACTGTCTTATCTTTGATCAATGGAAACTAATTTAATGTGGCACCATACTCTTCTTCCTCTTTTATATAGCTGAGACAACATGTCCTGGCTCACATCATGCCCTTTCCTATCCCAATCTTGGATCAGCCAAATTGCCAAGGATCCCTGGTTCCTTTCCATGGGAGATAGTAAGTATCTAGAGACTAAATGGAATAAAAATTTAACTTTTACTTTGCTCTTCCAGTAAAAACCTTATCTTAGAGTAATCAACTATCACCAAAACATAAAGGGTAATTTCTTTATTAGTACATGTTTGCCATACATAGTGACTACATTTACCTTGGGCAATTGGTACATATACATATTACATCCTAATGACGTTTGCTTCCCCTTTCCCTCTTCTCTCTCTCTCCTTCCTCGAATCCACTTACCATGTGTGCAGAGCCTACTTCCCTGTTTCCTGCCATCTCTCTTTTATTTTTCTCTTAAAATTACTTATAGTTTTGGTTTCTCGTATCAGAAAACCAGTATGATATTTAACCTTCTGTGTCTAATTTATTTCATTTAGTATCATGCTCTCAAAATTTGTACATTTTCCACCAAATGACATGAATTCATTCTTTAAGACTGAAAAATATACCATTTATTCGTCCACTCATCCATTGATGGGCATCTATGCCATTTCCAGAGCTTAGTAATTGTGAATTGCACTGCTCTAAATATGTGTATGCAGGTAACACTATGATATGATGTCTTTAAACTTTTGGGGGAGATACCCAGGAAAGGTCTAGCTGGGTTGAAGTGAATCTCTGTTTTTAAATTTCTGAGGAACTGCCATACTGATTTTCATAGTAGTTGTGCTAGTTTACATTCTCACCAATATTGGAAAAGTAATTCTTTTTTCCCATGACCTTGCCAGCATTTGGGTTCTTGATGATAACCATTCTCACTGGAGCAAGATACAATCTCAGCGTTGCTTTGATTTTCATTTCTCCTAATGGCCAAAGATGCTGAATCTTTTCTCCTGTACTTGTTTGCCATTTGTACTTCTTCCCTTGAGCTGTGCCCACTCCTTTCAATTGCCTTTTTATTTCATTTTAATTTTTATTAGTATATATTTATGGTACATACTCTTTACATTCCTTTTAGGATGTAGGTATAGGTACTTAACACATCTTAACTCTTTGTATTCCCCTTCCCCTCCCTTCACTACCCCCTCCCTCCATCTCTAGATCTCCTTCTCATTTGGAAAAAAATCTATCTCCCTGTTTCTTGTAATTGTCCATTTTTGACTAGGTCTTTCATTTGGGGTAGGTCTAATTCTTTTCTGGAGTTCTTTATATATTCCAGATATTAGTTCTGTGTCCAAGGAGTAGCGGGCAAAAAAATCTTTCAATACATGGAAATTCTTTATTGAACAATTCCAGTTAAGATTATAGACAGGAAGATATTTGTAGAATTAGAAAGTTCATAATTTGTGATGTTAAAAAGCAGCTTTATGATGAAGAAATTAGTCTTTCACCACCATAAACTAGAGGTAGATCTCAATGCCACTAGTAGGATAATTCGATGCGTTATGATATCAGATGTGATCGTGGTATTAGAATAATAAAGAAAAATAACCATATTTCATTCTTAACCACTTTCTAAGATATAATTCACAACCCATACAATTCACCCATTTAAAGTATAAAAGTCAGTGGCTGTTAGCATATTAACTGAGGCTTGAAGTCATCACCACAATCAACTTTAGAACATTTTCATTGTCTGCCCACAGAAACTCCATAACCCTTAGTCATTGCCCTCTCCTTCTTCCATTCCCTCACTGCCGCCCACTATAATTTACTTTCTGTCTAGAAAGTTGCCTATTCTAAACATTGTATATAAATTAGGTCTCCCAATATGAAGTCTTTTGTGTGTGGATTTTTTTTTCACTCGGCAAAGTGCTTTCAGGGTTAATTCACAGTGCGGCACGTATTGAAACGGAATTCACTTTTATTACTAAATAATATTCCATTGTATGCCCATACTGAACCACGTTTTGTTTCTCCACTCATCACTTGATTGGCAGGATGAACCTTTCAGTGTTTTTCATCCTTCAGCTGTTGTGAACAATGCTGCTGAGAACACTCATGCAAATGTTATATTTGAGTACCTGTTTTCAGTTCTTTTGGGTATATAACTGTGAGTGGAATTGCTGACTCATATGTTAACTCTGTTAACTGCTTGAAGAACTGCCAGATTGTTTTCCAAAGTAGCTGCAGTATTTTACATTCCCATTAGTAGTATAGGAGAGCTCTAATTTCTCTATAGTCTCATCACGCTTGGCACTATCTTTTTTGGGGGAGGGGGTAGAGATGGGTATTTAACCCAAGGCCTCATGTATGCTAGCAAAGCACTCTACCACAGAGCTACATCCCCAGCCCTATCTTTCCTTTTGATTATTGTCATCCTAGTGGGAATATAGTGATATGTCATTGTGTTTTTTATTTGCATTTTCCTGATGCCTAACGATGTTGACCATCTTTTCATGTAGTTCCTAGTTAGCTATTTGTGTGTCTTTTTTGAAGAAATGCCTGTTTAGATTCTTTGCTCACTTGTTTCTTCTATTGTTTTATTTTAATTTTATTTATTTCAGAGATGTTTTAGGTCCTCATCAAAACTGAGCAACAAGTACAGAATTTCCACAGACCTCCTGGCCTCTCACATGCACAGTGGCCACCACTATCAATATTCTACACCAGGAGGACATATTTGGTACAATGGACAAACTTTCACTGACACATCATTACCACCCAAAGCCTGTAGCTTACATTAAGACTTGCTCTTGGTGGTGAGCATTCTGTGGGTTTGGACAGATGGATACTAACATGTATCCACCAGTACAGCATCACACAGGACAGTTTCACTGCCCTAAAAACCCTCTGGGCTCCACCAACTCACCCCTCCTTACCTCCGGCCCTGGACAACATTGACCTTACTCCCAGCACTCGGGAGGCTGAGGTAGGAGGAGTGTTGTGAGTTTGAGGCTGGCTTGGGCTACAACACAAGTGCAAGGGCAGCCTGAGCTACATAGTGCGACCCTGCCTCAAAAAACCAGGGCCAGGAGTTTGGCTCAATGGCTTAGTGCCTGTCTGGCAGGCGCAAAGTTGTGAGTTTGATCCTTGGTGCCAAAAATAACAAAAAAAAAAATTGACTTACTGTCTGTTGTTTTGCCTTTACTAGGATGTCATAGAGTTGGATTCACACAATACAAATTGAGCCTTCTGAGATTAGCTTCTCTCACTTAGTAATATGTATTATAGTTTTGTCCATGTCTTAGGACTTTGTAGCACATCTCTTTTTAGTGCTGAGTAGTATTTCATTGCCTGCATCAGGGACAGATTACTTACCCATTCATCTACTAAAGGACATTTTGGTCACTTCCAAATTTTGACAAGTATAAATAGAGGTGCTATAAACATCTGTGCCTGTTTTTAAATTGGATTATTTTCCTTTTTATTATTGAGCTGTGATCATTTTTTATATATTGTAGATACAAATCTTTCATGAGATACTTGACTTGCAAGTCTTCTCCCTCTTTTGTGCTATCTTTCACTTTCTTGATGCTACCCCTTGAAACACATTTTTTATTTTGTTGTTTAATTTATGTATTTTTATTGTTGCTGACTCTTGTGCTTTTGATGTCACATTAAAGAAATCATTACCTAATTGAATATCATGAAGATTTGTACCTATGTTTTCTTCTAATGGTTTTCTAGTTGTAGCTCTTACATATAGACTTTTTTTTTTTCAGCACTGGGGATTGAACTCACAACCTAGCACCTGCCAGACAGGTGCTTAAGCCACTGAGCCAAACTCTGGGCCCTGGTTTTTTTGAGCAGAGTCGCACTATGTATCTCAGGCCGGCCTTGTGCTCATGTTGTAGCCCAAACCAGTCTCGAACTCACAATGCTCCTCCTACCTCAGCCTCCTGAGTGCTGGGATTAAAGGCATGCGCTACCACGCCCGGCTTTTTTTTTTTTTTTCTTCTTCCCAGTACTGGGAATTGAATTTAGGGTTTCATGCATGCTAGGTAAACATTTATACATTTTATCATCTTTAAATCAATTTTTTTCCATATGGTGTGATATTCTTACCTTGTCACAGATACAGAGTAAAGTTAGAGCTGAATATATGATATCTGCAGTTTACTTTAAACTGTATCAGAAAAATACATCAGAAAAACAGTTGAAGCAAATTTGGTTAAATTTTTTCAGTTGTAAAATCTAGGTAATGATTTATTGAACTCTCCTGTCTGTTCTTGAATTTCTCTTTAAGTAATAAAAAGTAAATGTAAAGATAAAAATCAGAAAAATACTCAATTATGAGAAAAAGTCACTTGTTTTTTTAAGTAAATTGTTCATAAGCTTGTTTTTTATAAGTATTTGTCACATCCCAGGTAAAAACACACAAGCGAATGGATGTGTTGGGTGGCTTGGCATGACTCTTAGAAACCAGTATTTCAGAACTTCTCGCTATAATACAGCAACTATTAGCCATATGTAGCTGTTGATATGGTGATCCCAAGTTGCAATGTACTCCAGATGTAAAATCTGAGTCAGATTTTAAAGACATGGCATCAAAAATGCAAAATATTTCATTCATAGTTTACATCAAATACATGTTGGAGTGATAATATTTTGGATTAAGTAATTTTTATTATTAAAATTACTTGTGCCTGTTTATTTTATACTCTTTTTAGAGTATGAGTACCAAAAATGCAAGTGACATACATGGCTTGCATTATATGCATTTTGGACACCACTCTTCTAGAGAGAAAAGGAGTGGGCTAGCAGACCTGCATTCAAATTCCTCTGCCGCCTTACAGTAGTCATATAACTTTGAGCCCTTTCTTCCATTTCTCAGTCTTAAAATAGTTAGGGATAAATTCACTTAGCAAGTGTTTGGGTATCTTACTTGATGCAAAGAATTTGGCTAAAAGAAATGAGAAATACAAAATGCAAAATTATGTACAAATTCAAATTATGGTTTCTTCACTTCATACCTCCCCATGAGTCAATGAAGAGAGAAATCATCAATAGAAATTATATCATCATTTTTATTTTCCCCACTAACATTTTATAATATGTCCAAGGTCTGCGATCATATGTGCATAGAGTTCCTTTTCTCAACTGAGTCTTGAGTCTTTGAGCATGTGTGTCATTTTCCTGGAGGCTCCTCTAATTTCTCATTTAGTTAACTCATGAAGTAAGTGCACTGTGGCAGATCTTTGGCAGATCTAGTATTCTTGCTTTACTGTGATTCCATCCGACATTGACTCTGATCTTGGCCATATAACTTTGCCTTGACCAGTAATGCACTTGCTCTTGGGGCTTATCTTTTCAGAAGACTTCTTCGTGGAACCCTACAATCATCCTGGGAGGAAGCCTGAACAGTCACTAGGGACAATCCACATGGAGAAGGAAAGGGTCAGGGGTTCATTTAGACAAGTGATTCTCAGCCTGGGGTGATTTTGCCCTCTGGGGTTGACAATATCAGGAGACACTTTTGATTTTCACAACTGTGAAAAGGGGCTACTGACCTCCAGTGGGTAGAGAGAGGCTAGGGATGCTGTTGAATATTCTGCAATTCACAGGACAGTCCCGCAACAAAACAACTGCCCCGCACAAATGTCACCTATGAGGAGGTTGACAAAATGGCAGTCGATCAAAGTTTCCCCACAACCTGGGTTCCATGGATCAAAGGGCAGGGGGTTTGGGAGAGAACACATTCAAATAAAATCTTGTAAAGCTACTCTTTTAAACCTGCACACTTCCTAGTGATGGTTTGTTGTACAATCTGTTACTCATGATGATTTTTGATGATTTCCATTAGAATTTGCAATGGCACATTTCCCCTTGTTTACACTTAGCACTTTAGCACAGTAACTCATCAAACCAACGAACTGTCATTTTCTTACTTAGCCCAACCCGGATAGGGCTTCTTCCCAGTGCTGTCAAGGTCACAGTGTATCAACTGAATCCTAGCTTCTAAATTCCCATCCATTAACTGGCCCAGAAACTGGGACGTTTAATTTATAATGTTTTATTATCCACCCTTGTTATCAAAAAACCATGGCCCTCCCTAATCTAACAAGAAACCACTTTGTTCTCTCAGAAGAACATGTACATATTTAGAGGAATCCTGCTATTAACCAATTTTATCTGTGAAAGAAATTTTAAGGACATAAAAATTGCAGTAATACTGCTGGCAGTAACTTTTATTAGGAGAGTTTAAATATAATTACATTAGCAGACCCACTCAATAAAACTGTTAGACATATGGTTGAGAATGAGTATAAATCTCATCACTATGGTAATTTAGTATGTAAATTTAATTTAATTTTTTATGAAATACAGTCATGTGCCACTTAACCTCTGGGATATGTTCTGAGAAATGCATCATTAGGTGATTTCATCCTTGTGTGAACATCATAGGGTGTACTTAAATGAACTAAGCCATCTACAATCTCACTAAGCAAGATAATCTTATGGGACCCCTGTTGTATATATGCTTTGGCGCTGACTGAAACACTGATATGTGGCACAGTGGATAATAAACTACTGCAGGTAGTTTTCTATTGAATATCGTAGGGCATGTATGCCTTCCTGAAAAGAATGGAAAGGGGCAAAAATGCTATTGGAAATGGTGCTTTGACATCTTTTTTCTTTTGGTGGTGCTAGGGTTTCAACTCCAGAACCTCGCATATCCTAGACAAGTTCTTTAACACTGACCTACACCCCAGATCAAGTTATGCTTTATTGCGGGGGGGGGGGCCTCGATACTGAGGATTGACATGGCGCCTTGCACCTGCCAGCAAGCATTATACCACTGAGCTACATCCTTGGAAACTTTTTGGTAAGCAGACAGCTACAGAAATTTAAAGGAAACATTTGACGCACCAAGGAATCCACTTTACAAAGTGCAAAGACTCAAATGAAAAATCCCAGTGATATGAATAATCTCACTAATCTCCCAGATCCTAATGGTAAGAAGTCGGGTAGAGTAAGCTACAATTCAGCTGCAAGTGGCCTTTGCAGCTGATGGCAAATCAATCCTTGCCAAATATTAGTAAAATCCACCATTCTCTCAGGTGCTTAGTTTATCTTCAGTGAGTTAAAGATGTGACCAGCATCTCCAGTGCCCAGTCTTCCATGGACATGGTTCGCATTCCCTTTCCCTGCACTTGGTCTGTGCCCAGAGGTTTTGCTCCAGTACTGCATTAGGTTCCTGAAAGCTCTTGTTTGGCTTCTGCCAGGAGAGAGACGAGGCAGGCACTGACCCCAGGGACATGGAGGAACTGAGGTTGGGGATCTGTCTGGGGCAGCCTCTGATCCTGGGATCTAGCTCTTGAGAATACAAGAGGTAAAAGATCGTGAAGCTGGCCCTAGCTCCACCACATCCACCTACAATGGAGGAATCTGGGGGGGATTTGGCTTGACCCAACATGCCGCTGGCTCAACCCTGCTCCCTCCGCCTGTGGTCAGGGCTCAGATGGCTGACACTATGGCTTTCTCAAAGGTGTGCTGCAAGTCTGTAACTCAAGGCTCAGCATATTTAACTATTGAGAACTGATTGGTAAAAATTTTAGGCTTTGCCAACCAAGAGGCAAAAAGGAAGATACAATATAGATACTTATATAACAAGAAGAAAAAAGAATAATTTCCCAGTTTTCATTGACAACCTCCAAACTATAATAATATGTGAGCACATTTTTGATAATCATAGTTACTGAGAGAAGGGCGATTTTGGGGGGAGGGGAACATTTCTCGTAAGTGGGAGCCTCAGGTGGTGCGTGGCACCATCTCATAAAGTGCAGACGTGTAGAGCTCTCTGCTACAAACTTAGGCTACTCTTTGTATCTGGTCTGCAGGCCACAGTTTGCAGATCCCACTGCAGTTGAAAACAAGTCTTTTACACTGGCTTTGGGGCGTTCCGGGTTGGAGGATCGCTCTTGCCTGCGAGGCATCCACCTCTTTGGTCCCTTCGCACATTCTCTCTCTGTGCCCCAATTATCTGGTTCCCTGGTCTTCCGCCTCGAGGCACGTGGGACAAGCCAAGTGCAGGGCTCTGAGGCCTCCAGCGGAGCAAGGACCCCCTGGATCTTCCCAACCTGCAACCCGGGTGGTGCGGGGAGCCAGCTTCCCAGCAAGCTCCAGCTTCGCCTCCACCCCTGCCCCTCCTCTTTCCCTCTCCCTGGCTCCGCCCCTAGCTCCTCCCTCTTCGCCCCGCCCCTCCCCTGGGTCTCGCCACCGCGCTTTCCCGCTCCCGCAGCAGTAGCTGTCTGCGTCGCTGTCGTTGTCGCTGTTGTCGTCGCCTCCGCAGCGTACCGCTCGAAACCCAAGAGCCACCATGCCTAACATCGTGCTCTTCAGCGGCAGCTCACACCAGGACCTGTCCCAGCGCGTGGCCGACCGCCTGGGCCTGGAGCTAGGCAAGGTGGTCACCAAGAAGTTTAGCAACCAGGAGACCAGGTGGGGGCCGCGCTCGGGCAGACGCTGAGCGCGCGGCTGCGGGGCCGGGTTACGGACCGACGCGTGCCCTGGCTACCACCGCGGGAGCCGCGATCTCCCTTCCGGGGCGGGACAGCGGCAACGCGGCCGCGGAGCCACAGCGGCTGCGCCCGGGGAGAAGTTGAGGAGGAGCACCCGCCGGCTGCCCGGGTTGCCCCGTTCGCGCCCAGTGTTTCCCCTCCCAGGGACCGCGGCGACCCGTCGACCTAAAGGCTCGCGGGCACCTTGTCGCGGCTCCCGGCCTGTAGTCCCCGGTCCGGAAGGGCGACATCGGGGCGGTCACAGACCGTCGGAGATTGAGTGGACACGGCCGACGGGAACGCATCCGTGCCACGCGCAGTGGAGGGACTTCCCAGGGCCCCAGTTTCCGCGTCCCTGCAAGGGCGAACCCTAGATCTGTGCGTGGCCCTAAAGGTTCTTCAAATGTCCGGTACCCTGGCTGCGCGCTAGATTTACCTGGGCACCTTTCAAGGGCTGCTTTTCCGGGGCCTGTCCCGCGAGGTTCTAATCCAGCGGGAGGCCAGGGATCAGGTCAGGTGCTCAGCAGCGCGTTATCCAATGGGCGAGTTTGTGCTGCAGGTTGAAAGAGCGTGGGAACTCCAGGGTGCACGTGCTGGACTCCCCTAGGCTTCCTCTAATTTGCTGCCTCCGAGCTGAACTGATGGACATTCAGCTTCTTTGTGGTTCCCGTGCTCCGCTGTGTGCAGTGGCAGGGTCCTAGTTTGGTGTGAATTCCACCCATTTCTCAAATTCACAAGAAGCGATCACTTGTGCTCAGTGCAGTCGGGAGGTGGACCTTATCAAAAGCTCGGGGTGGAGAGGTCCTTTCTCCATTGCCTTGAGTCTGCGGAGCTCCTTAACCATTTTAAGTTGTTCTATTTTCTCTCATTGCCCCCAGATGTCTAGTGCAGTTAACTGTACACAGGAACAGATAACTTTTCTATCATTGACAAAGTTCCAGTCCAACTAACGAGGGGGTGGGGGAGAGATCCTTCATACATACCTCCCACTATTTACAAAATAACCTGACATGGATCGGAGATGGAATTGTAAAATCTAAAACTAGTATTTTTAGAAGAAAGCATAGGAGCAAATCTTAATGACTTTGGGTGAAGCAGAAATTTCTTAATGGAGGGTTATATTAATACTGATGGCAAAGATGCTTTTTCTCAGGCAGTCAGCTTTTAGGGAAAATTGATTCAATTCACGTGACTTCTTCCGGTTGCACAGCGACTCTTAAGTGAGGAAAGTTGTGAGTGAGCAGCAGGTGGTATTATTGCCTGGAGCACTCGGCTGCATAATTTCACTTTGCAGAGTTTAGTGCACAGTCCAGGGGGATAGCCAAGGGCTTTGGAGAAGGACAGAGCTAGGTTTGAGGATTGCAGTACTTTGCTAATCCTGCATGAGTTTCAGTAACTCTAAGAACAGTAGTTTTTGTTCAGAAGGTATTGCCACAAAATAAAGGAGAAATTTCAGGATGAAGTAAGTTTTGGAAGCAAGTGTTGCCTTTCTGCGTCAGCTCAATTCTCTGCTAAAGATATGGTTAATCTAGATCAGTTAATTGCTAAGTTGGTGTTGGATTTCTGCACAAAATACTGAATGGGCTGTTGGATGAAACTCACTCAGACATCCTAACAATGATTGTTTAGATGTTTAAATATAAAGCAACTCATTTTTATTTGGTTTTGCGTATCTTATGTCTACCACTTGTTAATAGAAATCACAAGGTCTCCAAAAGCATTAAGTCTGAAAGTTGTACATTTTATGCTTTAACAGGTTGACTATAAAAGTTAATGTGCTGGTTTTCTCCTGTGAACTGTACCGGTGCTGAGGTTGACTTTTACCAGGTCCTCTCTGTATCAGGTACTATGCTAGTAATCTAGGTTTTACCCCATGGTCCTAGGGATGGGAAATAGAAGGGCCAAAATGAAGGGAAAATTCATTCAGTTTGTGTAAATTAACCCTTCCTGAATCCCTCGCTGAGCTAAGACCAGAAATCTGGTTTGCTTCTGGTCATCAGTGCTCCCATTACATTCGTGAATACTATTTAATCAGGCGTAGAGCCTCCTGATTTTTACCTTCTCGTCTCTAAATCACTCCAGATGTGCAGGAAGAAGTCCGCTGCAGCTTCACAGAAATCACTGGATGACTTCCTAGGGCACGTTCGTAGTAGTGTCTAGAGGTCTATTTTGTAAGATTGTACCCTGGTCAGTGCACTGGCTGGTGGTGTCCTTACCTGTGCTGTGGGACCCAGGTTTCTGGTGACCTACTGCCATGTATGAAATCACCCCAGAATTTTACCAGTTTCAAGCAATACTAGTGTAGTTGGCTCAAACCTCTGCAGTTTGGGCAGACTCAGCAAGGAAGACTTGTGTCGTATGTGAAAGCTGGGGTGGCTGCTGAGGCTGGAGGATCCATTTTGAAGATGGCACTTTTGCATGACTGGTAGGTGGGCACTAGTTTTGCCTGAAAGCTTAGGTAGAAACCTGAGTTCCTGTTCCTGCAGATCTCATCACAGGGCTGCTCAGACTCCCTTCTGGCATGGAAACTGCTGCCTTCCAAGAGGGAGTGTTTTAAAAGGCAGGTAGGGGCTGCTGCCAGCCTACGAAGGCCTGGACTTGGAAGCTGACATATCACCAGCACTATCACATGCTGTTGGTTAAGCACAGAGCCCTCCCTGATTCGAGGACAGACAGCAGAGACCCCGCTTCTTGACGGAAAAAGTGTTAAAGACTCTGTGGCCATCTTTTAACTACCACGCCCATTTCACTGTTGAGTTGGTCACATGCATTTGCGAGTCCCAAAGGATCCTGTCTTGGATAATTTTCTCGTTTCTGAGGCAAAATATCCAACACCCAAAGTTAAGGGAGGAAAGGTTTATTCAGTCACAGTTTGTAAAGGTTTCAGTCCGTGCTGGCTCCAAAGCAGGGTGACATCACAGAAGACAACCAGTTCATGGTGGACAGAAGGTAACAAAGCAACAAGGGATGACCACAGCTCTTTCTGTCCCTCATATCTTTTCCAGGATACTTAGGGTAGGTAGCACTCACACCTGAATCCTAGTGCCCTCGAGCCTAGCATTGCACTGTGAATCAGTCCTAGCATCACACCCTGTAGATCCAGCCACCTCTGTAAAAACCCCGTCGTTGATTGTATGAGGCTTTGGTGGGACATCTAGACACAAAACATAACGTTGCCTGGCTCAACAGCAAATGAATGCTGCCTTCTGTCCACAATGTTAAAGCCCTGGACTGCAGACTAGGAGGGTTGTCTTTGGAGCAGGTGTTGCCACAGTGTCCTCTGTGCTTCCATGGACTGCTAGTCATATAAACACTGTGGTTCTTAAGTGAGGAAATACAGAATCAGATCTTGCTGGATAAACAATCGTAAGACCTAGAGTTGGGAAATTTTCCATAAAAAGCCAGATCATAAATATTTCAGACAGTGCTGGCCACTGGCAGTCTCTGTTATTCCTGAAGCTTACAGCTGTGTAAGTTAGAAGTCCCTCCTGGGTCAGGTGGGCTGCATTTCCCTTGGAGGCTCTAAGGGAGAATCCATCCCCTTGACTTTCCAACTTTTAGAGGCAGCCCACATTCCTTGGCCTTTGGCCCCTCCTCCAGCTACCAAGCCAGCAACTAAGCATCTCCCTGTCCCCGTTTCAGCCATTGCGCTTCTTTTTCTGACCTCGTTTGTCCCTCTCTTCCATTTTTAAGAAGCTTTGTGATTACATTGGGCAAATTTAAATAATTCAGTATAATCTCCCTCTTTTAAGGGCAGCTGATTAGCATACTTAATTCCATCTGCAATTATATATCCCCTTTGCCATGTGATCTAATATATCCATAGGACTTGGGTGTAGATGTCTTTAGGAGGCATTATTCTACCGACTGCACCAGCTTAGCTTATGAGCCGTACAAAAAAGATGTATGCTATATTTTATCAACCGCCGAACTGTGTAATATTTGATTTCCAAATCAAGTTCATACTGTAATTTTAATTTTGAAAAAGAAGTTATGTTCATTCCTTAGAACTCAAAATATGGGAAGGTACACATGGAATTTTTTTCTGTCACTTTCAGCCTAAAGTTGATAGTGTAACACGAGTACCCATCCCTGAGAGCATGTAAGAACATAATTAAAAACTGGGTGTTGTGGTGCATGCTTGTAATCACAGCTGTCTGGGAGGCTGAGGCAGGAGGATCATGAGTTCCAGGCCAGCCTTGGCAACTTAGCAACTTAGTGAGACTCTGTTTCCAAGGAAAAAAAGAAAGAAAGAGAAAGAGAGAGAGAGAGAGAGAGAGAGAGAGAGAGAGATGCAATGAGAATGAGATTGAGAGAGAGAAAAGGAGAAAAGAGAGAATATGACCAAATGTTATCATTTTCACAGCATGACAACTTAAAATTCATGTTTATCTTCTCATTATTTTCCTTGAAGTTGACTATCAGATTCTGTTGGTACTACATGCTACCTCAAATGTTGATTCGTTTTGAGATTTTCTTTAGTTATAATTCGCTCATTTAGTAGAATGATTTTATCGGGTATAGTTGGTTTCTGGTAGCAGAAGAAGAGAGGTAATCGTGGGCCTCACCTACAGATGCATCATAGTTCACTTTTGGATGAATTTGCTTACAGCTAGTTCTGCTATTATGTGATGTATGGGTTCCTAAACGTTCCCATGCTGTACAGGATTGTACAATTAAAAGTCACAGGGCTTATGAGAAAAATGGAGTTGGGGCATAACATTTAAGAACTTTCTCAATGACATCTAAAAACCACATAGGGATGTAATATAAACAATAAAACTTATATGTATTCCATTAAGCATGGCTTTTACTGATGAAATATAACTTTCCTTTGCTAATGGAAGTGGGACTCTGAAGGGTTGCAGCTTTTGAGTCATTGCGAGATGGCAGAAGGGAGGTTATCTGAAATGATGAGGCTCGCTGGGGCAGCAGATGTGACTGAGCATGTCTCATTGTCCTTGTGTGATGTATGCTTGTGTTTTTCTAAGTGGCTCCATTTAGCTGGACACAGATCAGTTTTCTGCATTCTGGCCCAAGATAAGAGTTTCGCATAAGCAAAGCAAACATTATGCTCAGATTGTTCCAAATCTATCAGCCATTGGAACAAATCTGTCTTTACAGAAGTGTCAGCAGAGCTGACCACAGTCCTGATTCTCACACGGTGCTCTGGGAAGGACATTCCCTGAGGACACAATTCTGTTTTACTTTTCCTTCCAAGAGGGCACACACCAGGAATGAATGGTCTCTGTCTCTCTGTCTGTCTCTGTCTCTGTCTCTCTCTCCCTCCTCCTTCTCTGAATACCACTGAATTCATTACCTGGAATTCCAGAAATTTTCAGACTTGCAATTTTTACACATTTAGCTCCTATGTGCTCTTTCTTAATAAGCCACAGGAGGATGCCAAGCACCAAAACAAGGAAGTACACCAGAAAGGAGGGTGCAGGAGATGAGATCTAGGCGAAGGGAATCCCTGGGCAGCAGTTGGGCGCAAGCAGGAAGCTGGCACCACGTCAGCCACCTATGGGAGGGACATCTGCAGGACAAAAAAATGGGGCTGGGACTCGAAGCCTCTGCCACTCAGAGATCGGCATTGTCAATGAGGTATTCAGGATGGAGTCTGAATTTAGTATGTAGACAATTTACTGGAGAAAAATGTAAGATGATTACCCAGAGGGGAAACAAAAATGTGCGTAGAAAGGAAAATATAACATTGATTTAAGTTTCCGATGTGGCTCTCCTCTGAACCTCATTTGCACAATTACAAAGTAGCAATCAAAGCTGGGCATGGTGGTGCATACCTGTGATCCCAGCACTCTGGGAGGCTGAGGCAGGAGGCTAGAAAGTTCAAGCTTAGGGAGTGACTAAAGGAGCCCCTGCCTCCAAATAAAAAATAAAATGATGAAAAGGGCTGGGGTGTAGCTCAGTGTAAAAGCCCTGGGTTCAATCCCCAATGACATACAGAGGGAGGGAGGGAGGGAGGGAGGGAGGGAGAGAGAGAGAAGAGAGAGAGAGAAAACACAGTGGTCAGTTTTCAGTTTGAGTATTGATCTGTGTTTGAATGATGGCAGGATGGAAAGAGTGCACCTGCGGGAGGGGAAGTAGAACCAAATCCCCTTCTTCCACAGTGAGAAATCAGGCCAGGATCCTCAGATTAAAAGTCAAAGACATAGGGAGACACATATTAGCTACAGGCTTGAAGATAAATATTTGAAAACCATATAGAGGGTTGCGATTGATTATCGATTGTAAGTCTCATAGAATGATTTGAATTTTTAAAGCAATATTCACGTAAAGATTTAATATAAATAAAGCCCAAAAGTGAAGTATTTTGCAGAAAAGAGTTAACATAGCAGGCCTGAAACTCAGAAGAGCTTGTTTGCCAAGTTGACCTTGGGCTGGGGTCTGGGAACTTAGATTTTGAAAGGTTCCCACCATCCCTTGATGAGAATGCTTCATGGTGCCTAAATTGTTAACTATTAGGGAACGATGTGGCTTTTGTGAAGGCCAGCGAGCCTGGCCTTTTGGCCCACACTAGGTGTCTAGGTGATGACCCCAGTACCAGCCCTGGGCCTTGATTCTCTATGCAGTTTTCCTGGTAGCAACATTTTGCAGGTCTTGTCACAGCTTGCTATTGGAGGCACAAAGCTCGACTTCTGAATCTCACACCTGCTTTCCCCCGACTTTACCTAATGCACTGTTGTTTCCCTTTGCTGGTTTTCCCTGTCTCCTTTCCCTATAATAAACTTTAGTCATGTGTAAAGTGCAGCTTTTTGGTGAGTCTTGCAATTTGGCCTGCTGAATCATTGAACCTGGAGGTGGTCTTGGAGACCCCCTCCAACATGCAGACATACTTTCATGTCAATCGATGGCAATTTTCTTTTCCCAGTGTGGAGATTGGTGAAAGTGTTAGAGGGGAAGATGTCTACATCATCCAGAGTGGCTGTGGAGAAATCAATGACAACCTGATGGAACTGCTGATCATGATCAATGCGTGCAAAATTGCCTCATCCTCCAGGGTGACTGCGGTGATACCGTGCTTCCCGTATGCCCGCCAGGATAAGAAAGACAAGGTAGGAGAGGCAGGCGTGTCCTGCTCTGAGTCACCATGGTTTCTGCATATACCACTACCAGGAGAATATCTGGCAGCTGTTGACCTTCCCTTTTAAGGCTGTCACGAGCGTGGTCCTCACTCTGTCAGATACAGATTCATCTCTGAGCTCATTGCATTAATATTTATGTATCTCAAAACAACTAAGCCTATTTTGCAGGTTTTAAATTACCATTATTGGCTTTATCATGATGGGCTTGTGTGTCTAGTGGTAGATGGAACTAAGTACCCACTCACCCCTCTGTGAGTGCACAGTCAAAATGGGGAACATCCTATTCAGTTCACTCATTGTAGCAATGTCAGGGTCCTGATTGTGAAACTGCTAGAATTTTGCATGTTCCCATGATGCTAAGTGACATTGTTACTTAAGCCGTTGTGAACTGCATTGTTCCTTACAGAGGCATGTGAATCTACATTTCTCCCTAGTTAAAAGTTTAACAAAAAGAAAATGCTATTGTCGATTTTTAGCCTTTCAGAAACAGATTTAATGTTGTTAAATTATTCTTTTAGCAACATTAGCATTACAGAAGGCTCTATAAGTCTGTACAGGTTGAAGAAAATATAATTGTTCTTAATCTTCGAGGTACATCAGACAAGTTGACGTCTGAGGAGACTTTCGAAGCAAATTTCATTACTTTGCAAGAGCTGGCAAAACAAATTTCTATAAACTGGGGAGCTTAAAAAAGCAGGAATTTAATCTCACCGCAGGTCCAGAGGCCAAAAGTCTGAAATACAGGTGTAGGCAGGGCTATACCATCTGGAAGGTATAGGGACAGATGTTCCCTCAACTCTTGCTGCTGGTGGCTCCTTGGTCCCATGGTTTGTGGCAGTCTCACTCCAATATCTGCCTCTGTCTTCAAGTGACCTCTTCCTGTGTCAGTGTGTCCTTTTCTGACTCTTACAAGGATACTGTCATTGCATTTCAGTTTTACCCTAATCTTTTATATTTTGGCTTTTTGAGAGAAGATCTCACAGTATAGCCCAGGTTGGTCTTGAACTCATTACGTAGCCTCGAACTCACAGCAGTCCTCCTGCCTCAGCCTCCTGAATGCTGAGTTTATAGGTGTGCACCAGCACTGCTGGTTTAGAGTGATTTCATGTTGGTCTTTACCTTGGTTATATTTGCAAAGACCCTGTTTCCAAACTGAAGCCACTTTGTGAGCTGTAGGTGGGTGTGAATTTGGGAACTGCCACTCGACCCACTACAGTGATCATGGTGAGCCCATGGTTTTATCTCTAAAGTAAAACAATTTTCTGAAAACATTACAAAGTTGAATTCATATACCAAGGTCTCCCTGAATTTTAATTTCAACGTCTTCAGATGTGGCTTCTAGTCCCTGTGCTGAATATGGCTATTCAGTTCATTTCTCACTAAAAATTTGATCTCCAGAACACTATGTGGCACTTGGGGCACCATTATCTTGTACCGATTAGACTAGAAGGCTCAGCCTGTGTTTCGAAAAATGACTATGATCCCTGCTGCAAGTTCTCAACTTTGTACCTCAAAAGTAGTAATAGACAATACATATATGAATGGATATGGCAATGTTCCAATACATTTTTCTTTATGGACACCAACACATGAATTTAATATCTTCACGTGCCATAAGATATTATCCTTTTGATTTTTTTAGCCATTTAAACATGTAAGAACCACTGCTATTATCTCACAGGCAGTGCCAAAACAAGTGGCTGGCTGGGTTTGACCAGTGAGTCACAGTTGGCCAACTCCTGCATTAGAGTGTGGGTTGGACTTGTAGTCAGTTTTGTGTTATTGTCACAAAATCCCCAAGGCTGAGAAACTTCTGAAATAAAGAGGTTTATGTCACTCAGCACACTGGTGGCTGCAGGACCCAGACAGTGTAGCACTGGAATCCTGGCATGTGTTCCCTCCCGCTGTGTCACAACACGGAGGAGGAGAAAGGGAACTAGCCACATGCAGAAGGGACATGTGTGTGAGGAAGGAACACAAGAGTGCGATGGGCCAGGCTTGTTCTTTGCCTAACAGCCCCTTCTTGCAGGCACTGAGCCACTCAGAGACCAGCCTCTGGCCCATCTGATAGTGGTGCCCCATGACCTCCTGGTCTTCCAGTAGGCCCAATTCTAGTTTCCACCACCTCAATGTCCCAACGCTGGGATCAAGCTTCCAGCACATGGACCTTGGGGTGTGTGTGTGTGTGTGTGTGTGTGTGACTTTGTGACTTAAACTTCAGCTTGTGGGCAGCCCAAACTTTCAGTCATATATGTTGCTATGAAACCATGTCCCCCTACTTGTTATTTATATAGCTTCTTGTATTTTTAAACTAGATTCTAGAGTTTCCTGCCTTGCTTTTAGCTGCTAAATGCCAATGTTTAAATTGTGTCCCATCTGTGTCATCTGCCTTAGCATTTCCTCCCATCTGGATCTTTCCACAGGATTGCTTAGCATCTTCATCTTGTCCGGTCATAAAGGAGCCCATTTTCCACCGATTTCTCCTCCATGTGGCGAGAAGCTTAGTAAATTCCCACACTGTGATTATTTCTTATCAAGTTAATTTCCAGTAGGTTTTGCACTTTGTATTTGGCTCTGAGCTATTGAATACACTGTATCTGCTCTGGTAAAACATTTTTTTGTCAGGCCCTGGTCACAATGTTGAGTGATTTCTAACCCCCAGTTCCTTTGATACAAATAGCAGCTATAGCTATTGAGGTGTCTGCGTTTTTTGTATCTGACTTGTACTAACATCTTTTTCCAAGGTTGTGTTTTCAAATTTTGTTTCTTATTTTTATTCACAATCAAATCTTTGTAATGGAGAAACTAGCACAATCTGTTCCCTGCCTCCTGTGTTTCAGTAACTGTGATGGTCCCTGGTCTCTGTCCCTGATTGCCAGCACTGCCCCCCAGCCACTGTGCTAACAAGAGGAGCCCTGTAGACTTCTGAAAACCCTAATGGGTTCAACTGTTTTGTAGAACTGCATTGTCTGACTAGCTGTCCTCTAGTTCTCCTATTCTTACACATTTAGATTTGTTTTGCATTTTGGGCCATTTCAAACACACATTCTGTGACTTCTCTGAACTTAACTAAATGGAAGAGATGCAGGCATGGTGGCACACTTCTGTAATCGCAGCACTCAGGAGGCTGAGGCAAGAGGACTGCCGAAAGTTTAAGGACAGCTTAGGCTACGCAATGAGACCCTGTGTCAAAAAAAAAGAAAGCCTTTCTTCATCCTCAACACAGAGACAAGTGTGGGCAAACTGTTGAGAAGCAGTATGCGTAGCATTTAGGAACACCTATGGCATATTGGTGGGGGACAGGGACACAGATAGAAAGAAAAGACTCGTAGTACAATGGATTTGTTTTCTATCACTCCCGTGACAAATGACCACAGATTGAGTGGTTTAAAACTGGGAGACTGCGGCAGGAGGCTTCAAAGTTCAAGCCCAGCCTTGACAATTTAGCAACTCCGTGAGACCCTCTCTCAAAAAAATAAAAAGGGCCGGGGATACAGCTAAGTGCAAAGACTCTGGGTTCATTTCCTGGTGCTGAAAAAACAAAGTATTTTAAGGACAGCTCAAGCTTTGAGATAATATTACTGTCATATTGTTTATCATCTAAGCCACAACACTGTGGAGATCAAAAGCGGGCTCTATTACTCAGTAACTGTGCCAGGAAAAAGTGTCCATGCAGACCATCCCTGGCAAGTCTGATGGACAACCTTCTCTATGGGTCTATAGCTCCAGACACAGCCTTGGAGGTGGTCAAGACACAGTTGGCCAACTTTCTCTGTAAAGAGCCATGTGCAAATTGGGAATCACTGAGTCTATTACAATAGCCTAAGTATTGTTCTGGTACCATTATTCTGGTATATCTGTGTAGTCAATGTGGCTTATATTACAGTAAGGAGATCATTATTCTGTCTTCAAACTTGTTGAAAGGAGCATTCATTCTCAGTTCTCTGTCATCTGATGTACATTTTTGTGTTCTTTTTAAGTTTCTGACAGTTTTTCTATTTCTCCCCCTGGTTCAAGTAGCTCAGCTTTCAGCTAGAAAACTGCCCAGGGGATTGCAATAGGGATTTAGGAAGCACTTGAGAGAAATTGCCTTGCCTGGCATGATGTGCATGAGTACAGTTCCAGCACTCAGAGGCTGAGGTAGGAGGATCACCGTGAGTTCGAGGCCAGCCTGGGCTACACAGTGAGTTCAAGGCCAGTTTATACTACATAGTGAGACCCTATCTCAAAAAACCAAAAAGAAAAGGGAGAAAAATCACTTGAGCCTGCTGGCACATGTTACTTCTTAACCAGCTGCCACCATGTGCCAATGTGAGCCAGCGATGAGGAGACCAGGCAGGGTTTGGGGCAGAGAATTCACTTCCTGTAGGCAGGCAGAAGGCCATGTGGCATTTGAGTGTCACCAAAAGCCATGGGCTATAGTTGTTCTGACCACAGTAGGAGCCCTAGGCAACCCTCCCAGGCTTTCTGTTGTCCTTTTTTCATCCCTTAGGACTGTCCTGTCTATGACATCTCATGACACAATGAAATTGTATGTAATTACTCGATCAGAAGTACCTGCAAAGGGAAAAGAAAAAGAAAAGAAGTACCTGCAAAGAAACCCAGGAAAATCCAGAGCATTTTAGCCCTCTTTAAAGCCTGTTTCCTTTTTATCCCCATCCCTTGCTGTTCTTTTAGGCAAGCCCTGTGCATTTGTAAAATTTTATTTTGGATTTTGTTTGTATGCACAAGGACCCTGGGATAGGTTCTGATAGTAAAAAAATGGTTTCATACATGATGACGCATCGGTCCAATTTACTAGTGATGTGGAAAAATTATGATGAGATAATATTAATTGTAAAAGACACGGTGCAAAGTGGTTTGAGCTTGGGCGTGCTAACATGGGAATGAAATGGGCTCAAGTTTGAATTTCAGCACGATATTTACTCAGTTTGTCCTTTGTAAAAGAGTTACTTAAACTCTGCAAATTCAGCTCCCTCATCTGCAAATTGAGGACAGCATGAGCAGCTATTTATAACCACTAGTGCCTAGCCTATAATCCACAGTTGTCCAACTTTCTCTGAAAAAAAGCCATGTGGGAAATTGGGGATCATTGGGTCTGTTACAACAACCTAACTTCTGCCACTTTAGTGTAAAAACAGCCGTGGCCAGTATTGTAAACAAACAGGTGTGACTCTGTGCCAATAAAACTTTTATTTGTCCTTTCAGAAATGTGAGTTTTATATAATCTTCCACTGCCTCAACACTATTCTTCTTTTGATTGCTTTCAAGGCACTTATAAATGTAAGAATCACCCTGAGATCTCAGGTTGGACAATAACAGACTGAAGGGAGTTTTGGCCTTGGGCTGTAGTTTGCTGGCTCTTGCCGTAGTAGACACTCAATAATTGCTGGTTCCCTTGCCTGGTGAAAACAGCAGGTTGTGGGAAACACAGGGAATAATTACTTCTGGAGGTGGGAGGGGGTGAAGGACTGAGCTTGATATTTCTGTTTTTTTTTTTTCTGTCTTCCAAAATCATTTTGAAGTTCGTGTTCTCATTTAAATGATAAACTATTGTTTCCTTTTACTTTTTAGCTAATGTGAATCTCTGCAATCTTGTAGTTTTTGCAAAAGCTTATCAAAGTTACTCTTGTGGCAGGGTGGTGTTTAACACATTGAATATGATCTAGAATACCATGAGAGAGTCTTTGTCTTTAATGGGCTGACTTGCAAAACTTTGACCTTCATGTATTTTTCACCGGAGAAGTCCCGCCTTGACTCTACCTTTGTTTAAATGCTGTACTAATTTTTCTCTGTCTAGGCTATGATATGAATTGATTTGTAAGTCACTCTTCCTGTAGGATCCAGTTGAGTGTCAAGCCAAACTCTGAAACTTAGTACCAAAGCCAAGTTTGTAAACAAAATCTAAAGAAGGAAATCAACTGTTTGAATTCAGCAATTACCTCTGTGGTTTGGATCCCAGAAGTAAGAAATACTGGACAACTGAGGAAAGGTGGGGGGTGTCTTTTTGCTGGCATTTTCTCTGTGCTGCTATTATAGAATATCTGAGACTGGGTAATTTGTAAAGAAAAGAATTTTTTTTAATCATAGTTGTGGAATCTGGAGGTCTGAGGCCAAGACAGCGGTATATAGGGAGAAACAGTGTCTGTCCATAGGAGAAGGCAGAAGGCCAGGTGTGCAGAATGGAGTCCACGGCCTTTTTCACCAAGGCCTCCCTCCCATTTACAGGGAAGAGCCCTGCCAGCCCAGTCACCTCTAGGAAGAGCACAAACTTAACATTGCAAATAGAATTTTATTACAAAGAAGTCACAGTGACCAGTTTGTTCTTTCTATTGTCCTGGAACTTTGTTAGATGAAGAATGCTCCCTATCAATGAGACTAATGACTAAGCCCTGGAAATTTGATATTATAGAGATTCTGCTATGAAATATTTATTGGAAAGCTATCATGTGCAGGGTACGAGCTTTGTTCAGTAAGGGTTGAGAAGATGTCTAAAAACAGTTGTTTGCCTTCATGAGTGATGACATTCCCAACTAAAACAGGCGTCACAAAGAGGGCCCAAAGAGCAGGGGCCAAATGCTTAAGGATGCTATGTCATTTTAGAAGGGAGAGATTATGTCTGAAGTCTTAGAGTGCCTTACAGTTGGGAGATTGGAGCCAGACCTGGGCCCAGCAGAGATGGGTAGTATGGAGACCAGGAGGCGTGTGGGTATATAGGCAAGGCTACTAGGCTCTCTGGAGGTGGGTGGGCAAAGCCGGTCCCCACTGTAGGGAGTGGCCCAGTAGCAGAGATGTGGGACAGGGACAGTTCTCAGTAGACTACAGCCACATTAGCCAGAGGGCTTTAGTTTGAAATCTGAGAAGATCAGGTTTATTCCAAAGGCAACTTGAATACATAGTATGGAGGAATTAAACAGTGAAAACGTGAGTTAGGATATATGCTTCGTAAAGAAGTTTGAAAAGTTTTTTTTTTTAAAAAAAAGATAAAAGAAAAGGAAAGATAACGATCCATATTCTTCGTTTTCTAGAAGTATTTGCTCTTAACATTTTGGAGTGTTTCTCTCATTTTCTCTCTGTCTCTCTGTCTGTCTTTCTCTCTCTCTATATATATATATATATATTATATATATATTTGTATTATACAATATTTTGTAAGAAACACAATGATGTGTTAGAGAAAGTTAAAGTAATCTAACATTTTGATATAATTCTTTGCTATGTGTGCTGTTACATGAATATACTATGTTAATGATATACTGTATGTGTATATGTATGTGTTTAATGGGATCATTTATTTGTCATTATTTTGAATGCTATTTTTCTTTAAGCTTATATTTTCTTTTTGGGTACTGGTATATAGAAATACTTTTTTTTCGTAGACAGTTGTTGAATTCTATCTGGATCCTATCTGTATAGTCTAATAATGTCAGTATAGTCTCATGGATTTTTTGATGTAAAATTTTATTATCAGTAATGTATAATGTGGGAACTAAAGCTATAAAGACATTAAAAAACATAAAAACAAACATCATATCAGTAAATGACAGTGCGTCTCTTTCTCTAAATATTAAATTACCCATCACCATAAAGTATTTGTTCTTCCACCTGGTTTTTGTTTAATTTGTAACAAGGACAGCTTCCAGCCATCAGTACAGAAAAGCGTCTCGGACAGCTGAATTGCATGCCATCGCTGGCTGCATGAGCGTCTCCTGGCTTTGGCCATGTCCCACATAGTGCAGTCCCTCTAAAATGTTTTTCTCTGGTCTTTGCTGCCATACCTTGAAAGTGATCTCAATGGGGCCTCTGACAACCATACTGTTTAAACTCTGTGTCTTTCCTGCTATTATCTCTCTTTTCTATACCTTTTATTTTACCTCTCGGCATTTATCCCAGCCCAAATTATGCAAATTAGGACAGTCCATGTGCAGCAGTGTCTGTGTTTAACTGTATGCTTCTTTGACATTTGTTCTGTATACCCAGTGTCAAGCACATTGCTTCACAATAGTATGTGGAAACAGTAGTTGGTGAACAAAATAGAATGAATATATCTTTTGTTGTCAACATGGGTGTCATTTTCCTTATTACACTTTGTTGATACCATGTGTGACTTAGCTTTCTCACCTATTGCTTACCAGGAGAAATCTGACACCATCCTTCTTTTCCTGCTGTCAAATCCACCTCTTTGTTTTTTCAGAGTCGTGCTCCGATTTCTGCGAAACTTGTGGCCAACATGCTCTCAGTGGCTGGGGCCGATCACATCATCACCATGGACCTGCATGCTTCTCAAATACAGGTACCAGCATTTTCCTTCTGCCAGTGGTTAGGTCCTAACACTGTTAAATTATAGTGGTGCCTCGGTTCACGAATTTAATTCATTCCATGATTTTGGAGAAGAAGGCTGCAGTCATTTTTGTGCAGGGAAAATGACCGTGGTTGTGTTTGTCACCTGATGCAGAGTTTGAGAATGGAAGCAAAATTTTGCCTAACACTTTTGTTTGCAAACTGAACTATTTGGAAACAGAAGCGTTCTTGAACAGAGGCACTGCTGTCAATCATTTCAGAGGGTGGTAGCTTTCCTTGAATTTGAGTTTGTGTATGGCTCGTCTCTTGGAGTTTCTTTGAAATAATAACTCAGTGTTGATATATCCTGTCTTTGTCGCTGTTTTGAAGGAGTGAAAATGACTTCTTGGAAGTATGCATGGTGTAATTCCATCCCAACTCCTGGAAAACCATTGGAATGGCAGAGTTGTAACATATATTTGTTAACCCTTCATGACTTAGTTCCTTCACCTCTAAAACAGGCCAGATTATACTGTACCTCTTTTATGATGTATAATGAATGTAAAGTATTTGGTTTGGGATCTAAAATACAGTAGCCCTGCCAGGTATAATGGTGCAGGCCTGTCATCCTAGCTGAGGGAAGCTGAGGCAGGAGGATCTCTGTGAGTTTGAAGGCAACCTAGGATACATAGTGAGTTCAAGGCCAGCCTGAACTGCATAGGGTGACCCTGTCTCAAAAAAACTAAAAATAAATAAATAAAATGCCCAGCTCTTTTGCCTGTTTGCAAAAACCATCCCAGGCCATAGAATACATTTTGAAGATGACTGGCCTGAAAGATCTGCCTTTTGATTTTGTTAAAATTAACAAAGGAGAGTGGGTTGGAAGGTTTCTTTTGAATGCAAAATTAAAATGTTATTTAATGAAAGCAGTTATCTTTCCAAAGAAACAAACTCTACAGTGTGACGCTCACTTGTTCCCATAGGGATTCTTTGATATTCCAGTGGATAACCTGTATGCGGAGCCCGCCGTCCTGCAGTGGATTCGGGAGAACATCAGTGAGTGGAAGAACTGTATCATTGTTTCACCCGATGCAGGAGGCGCCAAAAGGTACCATGCAGGCTGCTCCTGGAAATTTCTCATGGTCAATCTCTTTTTCCTGTCTTCGTTTCTCCATGCATTAGATAAGAAAGTAGGTGTATTAGTAGTATTGTTATTAGCAGTGCTAAGGATGGAACACAGAGCTTCACACAAGCTAGGCAAGTGCTCTTCCCCCGAGCCACACCCCCAGACCTGAGACGCATGCTTCAGGTTACTTAACATTTTATTCTGCAAATGAGCAAGTAAGTCGACCACAGGCTTCACTGCCAGAGCAGAAACCCATCATCTTTGTCAACATTTCATCATTCATGGAAGTAAATACACACACAATCTGTGTATGTTTGTTTTCAGCAAAAAAATATTTTTGAAGCTATTTTCTGATGATAAAAGTCATAAACTTTTTTGATGTTGTCGAACTTTTTTCAACAAAACAAGTTTGTTTGGGTTTTTCTGAGTTTTGTTTTGTTTTGTTTTGTTTTGTTTTGAGACTGGGTTTTGCTACGTAGTTCAGACTTGCCTTGAACTTATATGTAGCCCAGACTGTCCTTAAACTCACAGAGATCTTCCTGCCTCAGCTTCCTGATTCTTGAGATTCACAGGTAATGTGCTTCCACACCTGGCCAAAAGTATTACGTTTAACTGGGAAATAAGGCTTTTAACTAACACCACAGTTGAGCTAGTTCTTCCTACTCCAAACACTTGGAAATGACCATCAAAAGGGGATGAAATTTTAAAGAAGAAATTTCTGTATGTAGAACCCTGAGAAACAGAAATATCTGAAGCCAAGAAATAAAGAGCTGAAAGCTGTTTTCCAGTGGCCTGGGACATGGATATTGGATCTAAGAAGAAACTGGTAGCTTTTAACACCTACACAGAAACCCCCATAAAGAAGAGAGCCAAAAGCCAGCCCTTTAGCTAGCAGGCCAGGCCTTTGAACAGGGGAAAAAGGAGTGACCTGTGAGAAATCAGATCCTGACCCTGGACCATGGACAGATATACAGGGGCAGGAGTAGGAATCCCTTGCGTGAGAACTGGTGTCCCCCCAGCCGCAGAGCCACTTGCAGAG